>CAUYLG010079104.1:0-44316 GCA_963573385.1 Cacajao melanocephalus | reverse complement strand
GTTTTAGCTCTTGTTCTTGTTTTTTGTTTGTTTGTTTGTTTTTTAAGACAGAGTCTAGCTCTGTGGCCCAGGCTGGAGTTCAGTGGCTCAATCTTGGCTCACTGCAACCTCTGCCTTCCAGGTTCAAGTGATTCTCCTGCCTCAGCCTCCTATTTAGCTGGGATACAGGTGCATACCACCATGCCTGGCTAATGTTTTATATTTTTAGTAGAGATGGGGTTTCACCATGTTGGCCAGGATGGTCTCGATCTCCTGACCTTGTGATCCTCCCGCCTTGGCCTCCCAAAGTGCTGGGATTACAGGTGTGAGCCACCATGCCTGGCTGGTTTTACCTCTTAAGTTGAGATCTTTGATTCATTCTGAGTTAATTTTTATATATATTAACAATCTATTCTTTTGTTTGCCTGTTTGGTTTTTTTCTTATGGATATCCAGGGAGGTGGTGGTGGTGGTGGTGGTGGTGTTTTGTGACAGAGTCTCACTCTGTAGCCCAGCCTGGAGTGCAGTGACACAATCTCAGTTCACTGCAGTCTCTGCCTCCCAGGTTCAAACAATTCTCCAGCCTCAGCCTTCCGAGTACCTGAAACTAGAGCCATACTTCTCCATGCCCAGCCAATTTTTTTTGTATTTTTAGTAAAGGTGGGATTTTGCCATGTTGGCCAGGCTGGTCTCAAACTCCTGACCTCAAGTGATCCACCTGCCTCAGCCCCCCATAGTGCTCGGATTATAAGTGTGAGGCTCTGCACCCGGCCAGATTTCCAGTTTTTCTAGCACCATTTTTTGAAAAGACTTTTCCTAAAGATTGGTCTTGGCACCCATGTCAAAAACGAATTACCACATATGCAAGGGTTTTCTGGGTTCTCTATTCCATTGATCTATATGTCTATCTTTGCCAGTACCAGCCCACACTCTTGATTACTGTAGGTTTTATAGGAGGTTTCAAAATTGAGAAGTATGAGGCTTCTAACTTTGTTCTTTTCTAAGCTCTGATTGGTGATCAACATGAGAAACTAAATCAGCAAAAGCTTAAATTTTTGTTTCATGCCGGAAGCTAAATTTATTCAATTGTCTATAGTCAACAGGTGAAAAGAATGGAAAACTGTGGTCTCCAGATGAAGAGGTTTCCCCTGAAGTACTAGCAAAGGTAAATTTGTGTAGGTCTTGGTAATCTTCATATTTTAAAAAGATATTTGTAGGTATCCTCATCAGCTTTTAAAAATTTAATAAATAGAGATGGTATCTTGCTGTGCTGCTCAGTTCAGTCTTGAACTGCCCGGCTCAGCTGATCCTCGTACTTCTGCCTCCCAAAGTGCTGGGATTATGGGCTTGAGCCATTTTGCATAGCCAGTAGCCTGTTTTTTTTTTATTAAACGTAATGGTTAATAAGCATTTCTTAAGGAGGTGCTTTATTTTAAAATCCTTTGTAAAAATTGTTTCTTAAAGACATTGTAGTTTTCATTGTTTATTATATGTCATTGTCTTCTGCCTGTTAAAACAGTCTCAATGAGGCTGTTTTATAGAGAGATTGTTTATAGAATGTCGGTGCTCAGAGGCGTCTTAAACCCAGCGCCACCACCACTGTCTACAAGCATATGAATATTAACTTGGCAAAGATAGATATTTGTCAAGCTGTGCACTGTAACTCACACCTATAATCCCTGCACTTTGGGAGGCAGAGGCAAGAGGATCACTTGTTCCTAGGAGTTGGAGACCAACCTGGGCAGTGTCTCTACAAAAAAATTAAAATAATTTAATGGGGCTGGGCACGATGGCTCACATTTGTAATCCCAGCTCTTTAGGAGGCCAAGGCGGGCAGATCACTTGAAGTCAGGAGTTTGAGACCAGGCTGGCCAACATGGTGAAACTCCTTCTCTACTAAAAATACAAAAATTAGCCAGGCATGTTAGTGCACGTCTGTAATCCCAGCTACTTTGGAGGCTGAGGCAGGACAGTCACTTGAACCTGGGAGGTAGAGGTTGCAGTGAGCCAACATTGCACCACTGCCCTCTAGTCTGGGCAACAGTGAAACTCCGTCTAAAATAATAAAAATAATAATTTTGCCAGGTGTGTTGGTGCACGCCTGTAGTTCACCTAGTCAGGAAACTGAGAGGCAGGAAGATCACTTGAGCCCAGGAGGTCAAGGCTGCAGTGAGTTGTGATTGTGCCAGCATACTCCCGCCTGGGCGACAGAACAAGACTAAACAAAACCAAATCAAAAAAACGTAGATGATTGTTACTAAATTTGTGATATTTAATAGATATAAAGTAAAGCTCAGTTTAACAGTGGCGGATTTGGGATTTAAAATAAGATTGTATCATCTTCTTTAATAATCTGTTTTACTTTGTGTTACTGCATAGTCATCGTATATTCTGTCAATTCATTTTTCCAGGTTGTCAATAAATTTAATGAGTAATACTTAGATTTTTTGGTTAGCACTTTTTTTTTTTTTTTTTTTTTTGACGGAGTCTTTTTATTTCACCCAGGCTCTCGAGTACAGTGGCACAATCTCGGCTCATTGCAGCCTCCACTTCCTGGGTTCAAGCAATTCTCCTGCCTCTGCCTCCCGAGTAGCTGGGACTACAGGCATGTGCCACCATTCCCGGCTAATTTTTGTATTTTTGGTAGAAATGGGGTTTGGCCATGTTGGCCAAGCTGATCTCCAACTCCTGACCTCAGGTGATCCACCCATCTCAGCCTCCCAAAGCGCTGGGATTATAGGCGTGAGCCACCACACCCAGCCTTTGGCTAGCTCTTTCACATATATTGCTAACAGTCTTTTGACTAGACATCTCCAAGTAGTTATGACTACCAATGATTATAGAAACTCCCATTTTTTTGGTCAGAATGTTAAATGAGACTGAATGGTTTCTTTAAAGTAGTTTTTCAGTGCTACAAAACTGTAAAATTCTCAAGTTATTTTCAGTTACTACAATCAGTACAGTGTTGTTTTTTTGTTTTGTTTTGGGGGTTTTTTTTTTGAGATGGAGTTTTGCTCTGTCACCCAGGCTGGAATGCAGTATCACACAGTGTCAACTCACTGCAACCTCTGCCTCCTGGATTCAGGCAATTCTCATGCCTCAGCCTCCTAAGTAGCTGGGACTACTGGTATGTGCCACCATGCCCAGCTAGGTTTTTGTTGTTGTTGTTGTTGTTGTTGTTGTTGTTTTTAGTAGAGATAGGGTTTTTTATTCTAGACAGTGTTTCACGATGTTGGCTAGGCTAGTCTCTAATGCCTGCCAGAGATCCACCTGCTTTGGCCTTCCAAAATGCTGGGATTACAGGTATAAGTCACCATGCCTGGCCTGTATAGTTTAAATTGTTGTTTCCAAGTATGTATTTTCAAATAGTTTCAAAATCTTGGACAAGCATCTAAGCATGAAAACCTAAATTCTGGAACCAGACTTTTGAGCAAGTTATCTATCATAACAATGTGTCTCAATTGCCTTATCGGTTGGGAAAAAAAAAAAATCTTCCTCATAAGAGTTTTTTGGGAGATTTAAGTTAGTACATGTACAGCTCTAAGAAAAGTGCCTGGCACTGGTTAAGCACAGAGTAAATATTAGTTCTTATTGTTACTGTTATTATCCCCTTATTTAATAAAATTTCTGCTGATGGAGATGAATAATCTCATTAATCTAATATAAATTAATTTTCCCTTTAATTGGAATTTTAAGTTGCTTTCTTTTTTTAGCATGTTAATATTTTATAGGTACAGGCAATTAAACTTCTGGTAAGGTGGCTATTGGGTATGAAAAACAACCAGTCTAAATCTGCCAATTCAACTCTTCGGTTATTATCAGCGATGTTGGTTAGTGAGGGTGACCTGACAGAGCAAAAGAGGATCAGGTGAGATTTTTCTTTCTTTCCAGTTTTCTTAGTGCTGAAATTTCTATAGAAATTATGTAAGAATTATTTACCTAATGAATACCGAATGGTGTAATTACACCTTGTTCTTCTGGATCAAATCTTCTGTACTCATTTAGGGTTTTTCTATCTGATAGTATTGTTATTTTAATAGTGCCAGTATAGTTTTCTTCATATGATTACAAATATGTAATCATAATCACTATATTGTAATATTACAGTTAGCATCAACATTTGGTTCAATTAAGCAAGTATTTGTTAATTTCTACTGCATAAATCACCATGAAAAGCATTGCAGCAAAAATAGGAAAAGTCCCTGCCTTCAAAGAACTTCTCTCTATTAAAGTGATTAAATAAGTGGAGTGACGAGTAACATGAAAGTAATAAAAATGTCAGCCGCAATTCAAAGAAGGGAGAGTTGAAGTCTTCTTGTCGTTCTACAAATTTGGGTGTGTACACATGTATGTGTACACGCACAGATTGTTTACATTGTTACACATTTTAACTTTTAATCTGTAAAATTACCATCTCATTTTTAAGATGAAAATGAAAGCTCAATTTTTCATGATCCTGGTTTCTTTCAAATTCTTGATTTAGTAGGGGCCAAGAGTACCAGCACAGATAACTAAAGAATTCTACATATGATGCATTCCTTTTTTACAATTTGTGGTAGAGGACAGAGGTTTAATCATTCCTTTATGAGGCTGAGCACAGTGGCTCACGCCTGTAATCCTAGCACTTTGGTAGGCCAAAGCAGATGGATCAATTGAAGTCATGTTGAAACCCTGTCTCTACTAAAGAGAGAAAAATTAGCTGGGTGTGGTAGCACATGCCTATAATCCCAGCTACTGGGGAGGCTGAGGCATGAAAATCACTTGAACCCAGGAGGTCGAGGTTGCAGTGCACCAAAATAATGCCACTGCACTCCAGCATGGGCTAGATATGTGGTACTGCTATGCAATTAATTTTTTAAAAAATGATTATAATTAGAAATGGGATCTCACTCTGTAGCTCAGGCTAGCCGGGCTCAAGCAATCCTTCTGCCTCAGCCTCCTGAATAGGGCTATAGGTGTGCACCACCATGCCCTATTTTTATCATAGAATAAGTGAAGGACAGCCTTTTATAACACACTGATTACAGCTGAGTTAGGGATAATGAAAGCTTTAAATTGGGGTAATTATATACTATATATGGCAGACAGTGAGCTTTTACAAGTCAGTGATACCTAGGCAGAACCTAGGTATAATAATGAGGTATAATAGGCCAGGCGCGGTGGCTTATGCCTGTAATCCAAGCACTTTGGAGGCCAAGGCGGGTGGATCACCTGAGGTCGGGAGTTCAAGACCAGCCTGACCAACATGGTTAAACTTTGTCTTTAAAAATAATAATAATAATAATAATGAGGCATAATAATGAGCTCTTAAAACTCAATGATACCTAGGCAGGACCCCCAGTAGAGATGAAGACTAGCTATTATCAGTTTACTTTTAAAAGTTTAACATCACTAAATGCAGTCAATACAATTTAAACTTAAGCAATACCTCTTTTGCCTTACAAATCAGAAAGAAAAAAATATTTTTTTAAGCAGTCATTCCTCAGTATGATCAGGGAAATGGATTTCTTCATTACCCCTGTGAGTATAAATTGGCTTGACTCTTTAGCATTTTCCATCTAGATCCTCAAAAATGTTATCCCTGACTATTTTTACTCATAATTCATGTGTGGAAAAGAACCATATGAAAGCATATACACAGGCATGTTCCTCCAATATTATTTTCCATCACAAAAAACAGGGGAATGGTTAACCATGGAATGAACACCCATTAGATCCTAATTGGATATCGTATAATATTACCTTTTCTAAGCCTCAATTTTTTCATCTTATGCAGTGAAAATTAATTGAGATAAAGCCTATAAACTCTTACCTGGCACAGAGTAAGCACTCAAATAATAGCTGTTACTTTCATTCCTGAATGAATGTCATGGAAGCTATCTGAGTCTTCCTCATTGTTACCAGTACTCATTTTAACAATCCTGTTGTCCAAGAGTACCAGATTTTCTCCTCTGTATTCTTAGCAGTAATCCCAGTGGGTTCAGGCTAGCTTTCTGCATTTCATAAAGCTGTCACAATAAATAAGAAAGCCATGGTATATTCCACATAGAAGTCAAAGTAGAAAGACTCCCCTGCCACCCCATTTATTACCACATTTTACCACATAAATAATAAGAATGCAGTGTGGGCATGGGAATGCCAAGGCCTCATAGGTTCCATTTTGAAAACTTAATTCTGCAAAAGGAGGTCAGCACCAGGAACTAGTACCTAAGACAGACACTGCCTCTTATATTTCATATCCTTTACTTCAGTTATTTGTCTGATACTTCCCTCTTAACTGCAGCCCTGCCATTTCAGCAGACATTAAGCTGGATTCCTGTTATGTGTGTATATTCAGGACGTAGATTTTAAATGGTGATAGGTGATTTTTTTTATTTTTTTAAATCAGGTTTTCTACAATCAGTATGTATTCCTCTTAAAATGAGGGATACAGCTCCTGATGTAAAGAGTTCTTCCTAGCCTTGCAATTATTATGGTTGCATGAATAAGCAGAGTTGTTTGGTTGTGGTGAAGTATCTAAGCTAGAGCTTGTGTAGAAATGAAGGCTGCTAAATTTATAATCAAAAAGTCACAATGATTTGATTTGATTGTGGAAGTCACAATCCCCTGTGTTCAAGCTTCGTGAACTCAAAATAGCTTTCCCATAGGTGTACGTTATGTCATTTTAAGCATAAATTATCCTCTAAGGACCTTACATTCAAAAAGGGACTAAAGCATCTTTATGAATGATAATGGTTATAGGAAATGTTTATTTCTTTTTTGTTTGTTTATAGTAAATCTGATATGTCTCGCTTGCGATTAGCTGCTGGTAGTGCCATAATGAAGCTTGCTCAGGAACCTTGTTACCATGAAATTATTACCCCAGAACAGTTTCAGCTCTGTGCACTTGTTATTAATGTAAGTAACGGTCTTATTTTTGTCAATTACTTGTCTTCAAAGTTGAATACATTTACTTTCTATGAATACAAATTCATTTATTATGTGAATATATGTACAGAAGGAACTGCTATTATTACCTGTTTAACTGTCTTTAAATTATTACAATTATTATTTATTCCCCCCATGTAATTTTTTTTAATTGGAGAAGACATTAAAAATACTTAAACTGCTGGGTTTTTTTTTTTAAATAAATGTTTGCCAATCTAAGTATTTTTGTGCTGCTGTAGGATGAGTGTTACCAAGTAAGGCAGATATTTGCTCAGAAGCTGCATAAGGCACTTGTGAAGTTACTGCTCCCATTGGAGTATATGGCGATCTTTGCCTTGTGTGCCAAAGATCCTGTGAAGGAGAGAAGAGCACATGCACGACAGTGTTTGCTAAAAAATATCAGTATACGCAGGGAGTACATTAAACAGAACCCTATGGCTACTGGTAAGCAACTGAAAGTTCTCTGTGTGCAAATCTTTTTTGTCGATGTATCAATTTTTAGGGTTTTTTTTCTGTCATGTGTTTCTATTACAGTTTGTAATACAACTGAGAGTTTTATAGAATGCTGTCATTGTAGTTATGATGTACTTAAAAAGTGAACTCCTCGTGGGTCATATTTATATACTGCATTAACTCCTGGTTAACTGCATTTTTTCTATGGGATCAGCAGTGTGGTTTGATTTGAACATATTGCTCAGCAGTCAGACTAAATAATTTTTTCCTAGCTTTCTCAGGGACCTATTGGTTTTTTGGTTTGAGGGTTTTGTTTGTTTATTTGTTGCCTAGGCTGGAGTGCTGTGGTGCGGTCTCGACTCACTGCAAACTCCGCCTCCCGGGTTCAAGTGATTCTCCTGCCTCAGCCTCCCGAATTGCTGGGATTACAGGTGCCTGCCACCACGCCCACCTAATTTTTTGTATTTTCAGTAGAGACGGGGTTTCACCATGTTGGCCAGGCTGGCCTCGAACTCCTGACCTCGTGATCTGCCCTCCTCAGCCTCCGAAAGTGCTGGGATTATAGGCGTGAGCCACCACACCTGGCCAGGACCTATTCAGTGGGTTTAATATCTGATACCTTTGACTTTAATATCTTTCAAAAGTGAAATGTAACTGCATACCAGGTACCAGAGAAAGAAATTATAAAGAAAAGTGAAGTGTAAAGTATTTTAGTATCCAGGTATCATGTTGTGCCTAATTTAGAAATAACTGAGGGACAAAATGGAAACTTAAGTAGTTAAACTCAATCCACTAAGGCATTTCATAAAGGTTGTTTTTAATATTAAATAATGTTTTCACTTCAGAGAAATTATTATCACTGTTGCCTGAATATGTAGTTCCATACATGATTCACCTGCTAGCCCATGATCCAGATTTTACAAGATCACAAGATGTTGATCAGCTTCGTGATATCAAAGAGTAAGTCTTGTTTTTCAAGAATTCTAAAAATAACGTTTAGTTTTCAAAAAATGGTAAATTTTTTTACTGTTATTTCCATTGGAATTAGAATCTCCTGATGGTTTTATTCATTTATTGTAAATTGCCAGTTTTATCTTTCAAAAATTTTTCCATCTGTGAGGTTTTGGTTGTTCATTTTCTGTTTGTTTGCAGCTAGTTGAGCTATCTAAATCTTTGAAATAGGTTGGTTTGGTTATCTTAGTTATTATACTTGATTTTTACTGTTTATATTGAATTGAGTTATAATAAGGGAAGAGCACTGAAATGTGAAATAATTGAAGTTGGAACTGAAAACAGTGGAACGTTTTTCATCATTCTGTCTAGCATGCAATACATTTGAGCATCTTTAAAAAGTTTATGGATACATAACTCTACACATTTGTGAGGTACACATAGTATTTTGATACATACGTACAATGTGTAATGAGAAAATCAGAGGAATTAAAATAACCATCCCCTCTTGAGCCCAGGCATCGGAGCTGCAGTGACCTGTGATCAAGCCACTGCACTTCAGCCTGGGTAACAGAGCAAGACCCTATCACTAAAAAATTATTACAACAAAATTTTTAAAATACACATAAATTATTGTTAACTATAGTGCTATCATGTCAGAATTTATTCCTTCTATCAATTTTTGTAGTTATTTTAGCACTACTTTACTATCAAATGTCAGAATTTATTCCTTCTCTTTCAGTACTTATTAACCAGTCTGAGTTTTTTTTTTGTTTTTTTTTTTTTTTGGGAGACGGAATCTTGCTCTGTTGCCCAAGCTCAGAGGTTGCTTGTCTCACTGCATCCTTTGCCTTCTGGGTTCAAGTGATCTCCTACCTCAGCCTCCCAAGTAGCTGGGACAACAGGTGCCTGCCACCATGCCCGGCTTATTTTTTTTTTTTTTTTTTTTTTTTTTTTTGTATTTTTGGTAGAAATGGGGTTCCACCATGTTGACCAGGCTGATCTCCTGACCTCATGATTCGCCTGCCTTGGCCTCCCGTAGTGCTGGGATTACAAGAATGAACCACTGCACCCAACCAACCAGTCTCTCTTTATCCTCTCTTCCTTTCTATGCTTGACAGTCTCTGGTAGCCACCCATCTACTCTCTTCCTGTATAAGATCTGCATTTTAATTTTTTAAAATGAGACAAGGTCTTACTCTATCACTAATGCTGGAGTACAGTGGTGTGATCAGGGCTTATTGTACCTCAACCTCCTGGGATAAAGCAGTCTCCCACCTCAACTTCCTAAGTAGATGGGACTACAGGCATGTGCCACCATGCCCAGCTAATTTTTATATTTTTTGTAGAGCTGGTGTCTCACTGTGTTGCCCAGGCTGGTCTCAAAGTCCTGGACTCAAGCGACCCTCCTGCCTCAGCCTCCCGAAGTGCTACGATTATAGGCGTGAGCCACTGTGGCTGGCCTTCACTCTTAATAGTGCCCCCATATGAGTGAGATCATGTGATATTTGTCTCTGTGCTTGGCTTATTTCACTGAACCTGAGATGACTTCAAGTTCTGTTCATGTTGCTGAAAATGACAGAATTTCATTCTTTTTGGGGAACGCAAATGGGGGGATGGAGTCTCCCCTGTCACCGGGCTGGAGTGCAGTGGTGCAATCTTGGCTCACTACAACCTCTGCCTCCTGGTTTCACACGATTCTCCTGCCTCAGTCTCCCGAGTAGCTGAGATTACAGGCACAAGGCGCACACCAGCACACCCAGCTAATTATTTGTATTTTTAGTAGAGACAGGGTTTCACTATGTTGTTCAGATTGGTCTCAAACTCCTGACCTCATGATCCGCCCACCTCGGCCTCCCAAAGTTGTGGGATTACAGGTTCAGCTACCATTCCCGGCCGAATTTCATTCTTTTTTATGGATGAATAATTTTTCATTGTGTGTATATATATTCAACATTTTCCTAATTAATTTATCTGCTGAGGGACACTTAGGTTGATTCCAGTATCTTGGCTCTTGTGAATAGTGCTAAAGTGAACATGGAAATGCATCTATCTCTTAGATGTACTAATTTCCTTTCTTTTTTTTTTTTTTATGTTTTTGAGACAGAGTCTTACTCTGTCACCCAGACTGGAATGCAGTGGCGTGATCTCAGTTCACTGTAACCTCTGCCTCCCCACTTCAAGCAATTCTCATGCCTCAGCCTCCCAAGTAGTTGGGGCTACAGGCACGTACCACCACGTCCAGCTAATTTTTTTATTTTTAGTAGAGACTGGTTTTTGCCGTGTTAGCCAGGCTGGTCTCCAACTCCTGGCCTCTAGCGATCTACCCACCTGGGCCTCCCAAAGTGCTGGGATTACAGGCATGAGTCACTGTGCCTGGCAAGATGTACTGAATTCCTTTATTTTGGATATGTATCCAGCAGTGGGATTGCTGGAATATATGGATCTGTTTTTGGTTCTGTTTTATGGGTTTTTTTTTTTCTTTTTAGAGGAACTTCTTTTTTTAATAGAGTTAGGGTCTTGTTATGTTGCCCAGGCTAGTCTTGAACTCCTGGGCTTAAGCAGTCCTCCAACCTTGGTCTCCCAAACTGCCAGGATCACAGCCATGAGCCACTACTCCCAGTCTGAGGAACCATCATACTGTTTTCCATAGTAGCTTCAACAGGGTGTCCCCACTGACTGGAGCACTGAGTAATCACCAAAATCCAACCACAATCAGTGTCCTGCTCTTTTCATCCCAGCTAGTTCAGCCCATCTAGCACTCCCAGTGGTTCTCATGGGACAGGACTGGCATGTCCCAGACCTGTGGAGAGCTCATATATTCCACCTCCAGTTCCCTCCTCTCATCTCAAAAACCACCAGTCTAGGGAAATTGTGTGCAAGTGGTGTTCTGACAGTTTAGGAGACCAGGGTGGTGCAGTCTGAAATTGAACTGTTTCTCTTACCAGTGGTAGCTTTGCTCAGTTCTTCTCCCCCTACTTCTGGTGCATTAATGATGGTATTCTTGTCGTAAATATTTTCGAGATGCTCTCCCATCTTGCTGAAATCATTTCCACTTTTGTGTATCTTTAAACATCATTTTTAAATTACCATGTAAATTGAAGTTCCAAATAACGTTTTTCATTTTGGATATGGTGGCTCTCACCTTGTAATCCCAACTACTTGGAAGGCTGAGATGGAAGGATTGCTGGAGCCCAGGAGTTGAAGGCTGCAGTGAGCTATGATTTGGCTACTGCATTCCAGCCTGGGTGACAGAGGAAACCCAGTCTGTTTTTTTGTTTGTTTGTTTTAAGTTTTTCAAAATGTATTTACATGACTTTATGAAAATTAGGAAGTTACTGTGTCAGAAACAATTTTTTTGTTAATTGTAGTAAATATATATAGCAAAATTTGTAGTTTTTTTTTTTAACTACTTTTAATCATACAGTTAAGTGGAGAAATGTCTAGTGACTTTGCCCTTTTATTAATTGGGTTGTCTTTTTGTTATTGAGTTGTAAGAGTTCTTTATATATTTGGGTGCTTATCTCTTATCAGGTGTATAATTTAAATTCTTGATAGTATCCTTTGATGCATGAAAGTTTTGTTTTTGTTTTTTCTCCAGTCTGTGGTTCAATTCACGTATAAGAAAGTTTTTACTTTAATGAAGCCCAGTTTATTTTTCTTTTGTTGCCTATACAGGAGTTTTGTTGTCATAATTAAGGAACCAAATCCAAGTTCATAAAATTTTTTTACTGTATATTCAGCCAGGCACGGTGGCTCATGCATGTAATCCCAGCACTTTGGGAGGCTGAGGCAGGTGGATCACCTGAGGTCAGGAGTTCGAGACCAGCCTGCCCAACATGGCGAAATCCTGTCCCTTACTAAAAATGCAAAAAATTAGCCGGGCATGGTGACAGGCGCCTATAGTCCCAGCTACTTGGGAGGCTGAGTCAGGAGAATAACTTGAACCTGGAAGGCCAAGGTTGCGCCATTGCACTCTAGCCTGGGCAATTAGAGCAAAACTCTGTCTTTGAAAAAGAAAATTTTACTGCATTTTCTTCCAAGACATAATTATAGTTTTAGCTCTATATTTAAGATCTTTGATCCATTGTAAATTAATTGTTGCATGTGGTATAAGGTAAACAGGCAGATTTATTATTTTGCCTGTGAATATCCAGTTTTTCCAGTACCACTTATTGAAGAGATTGTTCTTTCCCTAAAGATTAGTTTTGGCACCCTTGTCTGATGTCAACTGACTATATATGCAAGGGCTTACTTCTGGACTCTCAATCTTATTTAATTTTTCTATATGTCTGGCCTTACACCATGTAACTCTTTCATTATGATAACTTTATAATAAGTTTCCAAATTGGGAAATCTGATTCCTGTTCTTTTTCAGTATTGTTTTGGCTTTTGATAATTCCTATGAATTTTAGGTTGCATTTATCTATATTTCTTTTCTTTTTTCTTTTCTTTTCTTTTCTTTTCTTTTCTTTTCTTTCTTTCTTTCTTTCTCTTCTTTCTTTCTTTCTTTTCTTTCTTTCTTTTCTTTTCTTTTCTTTCTTTTCTTTCTTTTCTTTCTTTTCTTCTTTTCTTTTCGAGACAGAGTCACACACTGTTGCCCAGGCTGTAGTGCAGTGGCGCAATCTCAGCTCACTGCAATTTCTGCCTCCTGGGTTCAAGCAATTCTCCTGCCTCCAGCTCCCATGTAGCTCAGACTGCAGGCGTGCACCACCACACCCGGCTAATTTTTTTGTATTTTTAGTAGAGACGGGGTTTCACCATGTTGGCCAGGATGGTCTCGATCTCCTGACCTCATGATCCTCCTGCCTTGGCTTTTCAGAGTGCTGGGATTACAGACGTGAGCCACTGTGTCCAGCCGCATTTATCTATATTTCTAAAAAATTCCATTATACTTTTGATAGGGATGGCATTGAATCTGTTTATTGCCTTGGGTGGTATTGTTATCTTACCAGTATTAAGTCTTCTACTCCATTAGCACAGGATGTCTTTGCATTTATTTAGGCCTTTAACTTTTTTTTTCCACAGTGTTCACTAGTTTTCTGGGTACAGGTCTTTGTCTTCCTTGGTTAAATTTATTTCTAAACATTTTATTCTTGGCCAGACATGGTGGCTTACACCTGTAATCCCAGCAACTTTGGGAGGCCAGGGCAGGAGGATCACTTTGGCTTAGGAACTTGAGACCAGCCTTGCAGCATAGTGAGACTCTGTCTCTATTTTTTAAAATTAAAAAGAAAATGGGTTATTGTTGCCTCCAAGTATTATTAAGGCACTCTCTAGTTCTCTCTTCAGTTCTGTCCATTTTTGCTTCATAGATTCGGGGATTTTGTTTGTTTTGTATATATTTATTATAGTCCTATTTTCTTGCTGGATTGACCTTTTATCAGTATAGTCCTTGTGGTCTCTTGTAACCTTTTTTACTTTAAATCTGTTTATCTAACAAATAGCCATTCATCTCTCTTATGGTTACTGTTACATGAACTATCTTAACGTCCTTTTACATTAAAAGTAGTTACTGATAAGGAGTTCAGTTTGGTAAATAGCTGTATATTTTCTGCATGTCTTATTTGTTTTGTATGGAATTCTTCCCATTTTTTCTCTTTCTTTTGTATTTGGTTAGCTTTTTTGTGGCAGACCTTTTGATTTCTTCTTTTTTGTAAAATTTTTAGGTCTTTCATTAAGTTTTAGATCACAGCTGACATCTCACACTTATAACAACCCAGTTTAAATAATAGCAAATTTGTTTCAATAGCATACAGACGCATTGCTCTTCTACATCTGTATTTTCTCTCCCTTTATTTTTTATTTTCACAGATCACATCTTTATAGACTATTTTCCCATTTGCTTAGATTTACAGTTACTGTTTTATGCATTTTCCTTTTAAATCATGTATGAAAAAAATGAGTTATGAGCCAAAGTACAGTAATACTGGATTTTAAATGTACCTATATGGTTACTTTTACCAGATTTATTTATTTCTTCTTATGGCTTTAAATTACTATCTAGTGTCCTTTCCTTTCAGCCTGATGGACTCACTTTAGCATTTCTCGTAAGACAGGTCTACTAATGACAAATTCCCATTGCTCTTGTTTATTTGGAAGTGTTTTGTCTTTATTCTTGGACAAAGGCAAATCTTACATAGGATATAAGATTCTTGGTTGACCAGTTGTTGGGGTTTTTGTTTTTTTGTTTGCTTGTGTTTTTAGAACTTGAAGATGTCATCCACTGCCTCTTGGCCATAATGGTTTCTGATGAGAAATCAGCTCTTATTCTTCTTAAGGACCCTTTTACATGAGTCACTTCCTTGGCTGCTTTCAAGAGACCTTTCTCTCCTTATCAAATGTTCAACCATTTGACCCTAATGTGTCCCAGGGTGGATCTCAGATTTCATCCTGCTTGGAGATCATTGATTTTCTTGGATGTATAAATTCACATCTTTTATAAAATTTGCAAGTTTTTGACCATTATTTCTTCAAATATTTTTTCTGCCACTTTCTGTCTTTCCGTTTGGGAATTCCATGATGTGTATGTTAATATTTCTGATTATGTCTTGCAGGTTCATTAGATTCAGTTTTTCTTCATTCTCTTTTCTTTCTGTTCACACTGTTTCCAATTGCCTTCTCTCTAGGTTTGCTGCATCTTTTTTCTGCCTCCTGTAATCTGCCATTGAATCCCCCTAGAGTGAATGTTAAATTTCAGCTGTTACACTTTTCTGTCCTGGAATTCCTGCTTGGTTCCTTTTAATTATTTATATCTCCTTATCAGTATTCTCTACTTGTTCATACATATAATTATCTTTATTTCTTTTATCCCATAGAGTATATTTAAGACAGTTGATTTAATGTCTTTGACAAGTAACTCTAAACATCTGGGCCTCCTCAGGGTTGATTTCTAATTCTTCGCCCCTGTGAATTAGTCATATTTTCCTGATTCTTTATGTGATTTGTAGTTTATTGTTAGGAACTGGACATTTTAAGTACTATAATGTGATAACTATAAATCTGATTTTTCCTCTCTTTCTAAATTCTTGTATGATGCAGTCCACTGTTCTGACTTTTCCAAACTACTTTCACAAAGTCTGTATTCCTTGTTTTGTGTAGGCCTTGAAGTTATGGTTCTGTTATCTTTGTGGTCAGCCTGTGACCTAACATAGATTCCCTTGACTGTTGAGATTCATCCCTTCTCCCTCATCAAATCAGGTGTTTTCCCCCTGGTTGCTGGGTCTCATGAGGTTCCAGAGTTCTGCACAGGTGATTATGATTGGTTTTTTTCCAGCTTAATAGTAGTTTATTGTTGCAGTTGATCTCTGAAATTTCTTACTCTGCCATTTTTCTGACAGTAATAATTTATTTGAATTTGAAAATTTTTATTCAAATATAAGTATGATTAATACTTTAATGTTTAATAATTACCTTTCTCCTTTGATATTCAGTAAGAAAAATTGAAAATGAATTCATTAAGAAGAAAATAATTATTCATAATTATACCCCCTAAAAGCCCTTCATTGCTATTAACAGTTTGGTCTGTGTCTTTCAACACTTTTTATTCTTCATATGTTCGTACCTCCTTAACAAATATTTATAGAATACTTTCAGTGTGCCAGGTGTGCTAGGTTCTTGGGCTGTGAAGTTATATAATATGAATATCATATATATTCCTTTAAGGTTTACAATATAATGGAAGACAAAGAAAGGTAAAGAGGTGGTTACAATATGGTATGTGATATGTGCTCTGCTATTGTGGAAGTACCTAGAATAGGCACATAACTCACACTTGGATAGAGTCAGAAGTTAAAAAGAGGAGGAAGGAAAAAAAAATATGTAGAGCAGAACTTCTAATAGTGTAGACTTCAGACATATCACAACTGGAAAGAACCGAGAATCAAAAAACAACCTAGAGGAAGAAAATGGGAGGTCAAAGGAATAGCAGTTTGGAAAATGTATTAAGGACAGAGGAATGGTCAGGACCCAGCTAACATTCATTGGCTTTTTTATATGTTAAGTGTACTGGAAGTATTACCTCATTTATTCCTCAAAACAATTTTTGGGATAATTACTGTTGTTCCCATTTTATTTTTGTTTTTGTTTTTTTTGAGATGGGGTCTTGCTCTGTCACCCAGTTTGGTGTGCAGTGGTGTGATCTCAGCTGATTGCAGCCTTCACCTCCCAGGTTCAAGTGATTCTCCTGCCTCAGCCTCTCAAGTGGCTGGGACTACAGGCATGTACCACCTTCCCTGGCTAATTTGTTTTTTGGAGGGCGGGAGGGGGGGGAAATGGAGTCTTGCTCTGTTGCCCAGGCTGAAGTGCAGTGGTGCCATCTCAGCTCTGCAACCTCTGTCTCCCAGGTTCAAGCAATTCTTCTGCCTCAGCCTTCAGAGTAGCTGGGATTACAGACATGCACCACCACACCTGGCTAAGTTTTATATTTTTTATCAGAGATGGGGTTTCGCCATGTTGGCCAGGCTGGTCTCAAACTCCTGGCCTCAGGTGATCCACCCACTTCGACCTCCCAAAGTGCTGGGGTTACAGGTGTGAGCCACCATGCCCGATTTGTTATTCCCATTTTACAAATGAAGATCCCAGCAAGGGTAAAGTCGCACAGCTAATAAATGTCCTTTGAATTTAACAACAAACTATATTTATTTGCTTATTGGAAAATAAATAATTTTTAAAAATGTGTTTAGCAACAAAACACTCACTGATAACCTTGGCAGGGTCAGCTGCAGTAAAGCAATGTAGGTGAAAGCCAAATTGCCGAAAGATAAGGAATACATATCATTTAGACGAATCTTTTTTAAAAATTGGCTATGAATTGGGTAGAAAGAAGGCAATAGGAAGTATTTAAGGAGCCAGGGGATAAAGTGTGGTTGTAGATAAAAGAAGCAATTATGGTAGTAAATTGAGAGATGAGGTCTTCAAAAAGAAGAATTGGTGAAAAGGTGCAATCTTAAGGATAGATAAAGGGAGATCCAGGGAATAAAAGTAATTTTCCAGGACTGCTGTTAAGTAGTTGAGGAAGTCTCATCTGATGACTTAGGTTTCTAAATGATATAGGAGCAAAATTTGCTGGTAGATGAGAGTGGTAGAATTAGATATGAGTAAAGATTGGTAACAGCTGCTGTGAAGAAGTAGCTAAAAATCCTGCTGACACATAGGATAGCTGGCTAGCATTGAGTACCAAGTTGAAAACCTTAAATTTATAATTATATCAAGCTTCTCAGCTACATGGCTTTTTTCTAGCATTAAACAATTCTAAATAAAGCTGTCAAGAAGCCAAAGACTTGGATTGTTCTTGAGTTTTTAAAAGTAAGTGTACCAGAAGGAAAATGGGTAAGAGAGTTGAGACTATTTTCTCTTTTTTTTCTTTTTCTTTTTTCTTTTTTAAAGCATATTGAGACTTAGAGACTATTTTCAAAAAAAGTGATTAAAATGTTGAGAAGCCAAGACAAGAGGCTTATTTGAGTCCAGGATTTCAGGACCAGCCTGAGCAACATAGCAGGACCCTATCTCTACAAATAATTTTTTTAATTGGCTTGGTGGTGTAGCATGTACCTGTAGTCCCAGCTACTCAGGAAACTAAGGCAGGAGAGTCACTTGAGCCTGGGAGGTAGGCTGCAGTAAATTTATAATTTCACAGGTGAACAAGTTCTAAAGATTAACAAAGCCTAGGAATGTCTGAGGGAGTGAAATGTCTTAAGCAAAGATAAAATTTACCAGGATTGGAGCAGCCAGGAATTAGGAAATCGTGTTACATAGGTAGCCCAGAAAATTGGCAGGACTTAAAGATGGAGTTGAGGAAAATTGTCATCCAGAAACAAAATGAATGCAAGGAACATAGGGAAGTTGATAGGTACCATTGACAAAGAGAAGATGGTAGAAGCAGCCAAATGGCATAAGCTTCCTAGGAGTAATTTTATATAAACATGGAAGAATAGCTGGAATCAGCACTGGGAATGATAGAAGTTAAACCCACTCTGTCCTGAAGTATGCAACATTTAATAGAATGAGAAACTATAGCTTTGGGGGAATGCAAGACAAGCATTCTTGGGGTGGCGGTATGGTTTCAGTTATGGCAAAAGGGTAAAGTGAGCATTCATTGAAGTTTCTTTTGTGGGGGGCGAGGGGGAGTATATTCAAAAGAGCTCAGTGAAAAGACGTGAGATGGAGAGGAATTAGCTTCCTTGGATAAGGCAAGAAGAAGCAGAAGATTATGGGAATCTGTGTACTTTATAGGATGGGTAAACATTAGTGATTACATTTCTTGGGCAGTATTGAGGATGCAGAAGTGAGACACGGCCCCAGGATTTTCAACATATTCTAATTTCTCAAAATGCCATCTTAATGTCTATTATATATTGTTTGTAATACACATATGTATTGTTTTGTATCCTGTTATTTTAAGTATAACATTGTATTGAACAACTTCTAAGTACCAGAATTTATTGAGTCAGTTGGTTCATGTTAGTTAGCACAATAGTCTTAACATATTTGCATAAAATTAAGATGGAACTGACATTGTTATCACAGGACAATCATACTTTTTTCCAGTTACTTCAAGGAATAAAGTCTCCTATGTTGATGCACATTTAAGTATTTTATATGTATGCTAATGTTTAAAACTTTATCGCAAGATTTTTTTATTATAACTTTTTAAGGAAACCCTGCATAAGAATGTTTCCTCACCTTATCCCTTAAAACTGAGAGTAATCTTGACCCTATATTTCTGTGGAAAGAGATCAAACAAATCTTCAAGTTAATAGAAACTCAATAGAATTCTGAACCCAGGGAATTAATGAAATGATTTCAGTGTTTATATAAACAAATAGAATCCTCAAACCTGTAGAACCAATGTGTTCAGTGTTGTAACCTTTGTCTAATACATTCTTGCTCAGATAATGTTTATTATATTTATTCTTTTATTATATTTATTTTGTATAGTTTTGTTAAAAGTATAAAATCAGACCTGGTTCTAATCCTAGCTCCATCTTCTTATCTCTGTGACCCTAAACAGGTTATTTAATGTCTTTAAAAAAAAAATTTTAGGTAGCCAGGCATGGTAGCTTATGCCTGCAATCCCAGCACCTTGAGAGGCCAAGGCAGGTCGATCTCTTGAGCCTAGGAGTTCAAGACCAGCCTGGGCAACATGGCGAAACCCTACCTCTACAAAAATTAGCCAGACGTGGTGGCACATGCGTGTAGTCCCAGCTACTAAGGAAGCTGAGATAGGAGGGTAGCGTGAGCCCAGGACACCATGACTGCCACTGTGATCACGCCACTGCACTCCAGCCTGAGTGACAAGGCCCTTTCTCAAAAGACAAAAAAAAAAGAGAGGTTCTATATCTGTATAATGGTGATAATTTTTCATATTCTTTGTAGAGTTACGAGGATTATATGAAGGTACTTAGCCTAATGCCTAGTAGATAGTAAGCACTCATTAAGTATTTGCTAATTTTTATTATGTTTGTTATTCTTTGTTTTTTCTTTTTTTCTTTTTCTTTTTCTTTTTTTAAAGATGGGGTTTCACCATGTTGGTCAGTCTGCTCTTGAACTCCTGATCTCAGGTGATCCGCCTGCCTTGGCCTCCAAAGTGCTTGGATTACAGGCGTGAGCCACCACGCCCGGCCTATGTTTGTTATTCTTTATTCTGCTCTGTTCTTTGATCAAGATTCTAGCAGTTACCTAGTATCTAACTAGAATTGATAACTCTTTGCCACAGTTAATAAATATTATTGAAACTACCCACTATCATTTAAGCCATTAAGCTAAAACACTAATGCATGCTATAATAGTCTCTTAAAACATTTGCATAGAATATAGGCAAAGAAGCTTTTACAGAGTATCATCAAATAATTTCTCCCCTGTTAATGCAGTAATGCTATAGTCCTGTCACCACCTGAAAAGCCTAGTATCTTTGTAAAAACAGGTCCCATTCCCAGATTTGTCTGAGTTCTCCAAGCAATTCTGATGTATAGCCTGATTTGGGGTTCACTTTTACTTGAAATTGAGATGTTCCCTTCAGACACAATGTATTAAATGAGTATACAGTGACAAATGTAAAACAGCAAAAATGGTTTGAGATTGTGACTCCTTAACTGAGTGGCTGGGTACCACACACATCAGCCTCATAGTAAATATAGTTTAGACTTGTTTCTCAGCAGAACTGCATACCAGTTGTAGAACTTCTGCATAGCTTATAAATAATCAAAATGCCGAGACTGCTGTGTGTTGATTTGCTCATCATTGCTGGGTGTTAAGATACGTCAAATTTTCTAAATTTACCTAGGGTGAATCTGTGTTTTCTTTTGAGAGGGTATCACTTTTTTGCCCAGGCTGGAATGCAGTGGCGTGACCATGGCTCATTGCAACCTCTGCCTCCCTGGCACAAGCAATCCTCCAACCTCAGCCCCACAAGTAGCTGGGAATACAGGCACCCACTACCATGCCCAGCTAATTTTTTTTTTTTAAGAGATGGAGTATCACTGTTTCCCAGGCTGGTCTCGAATTTCTGGGTTCAGGCAATCCACTCACCTCAGCCTCCCAAAGTGCTGAGATTGTAGGAGTCCACTGCCTCCAGCCAGGGTGAATCATTATATGCTTCATGAAACTGTCAGAATTTCTCATATTAAGCTATGTTTTCATTTTTTAATATATTGTTTTATGCTTTAAATTTGAATAGAGTATGATTAATATAGTAATACATATATTAGTAATTAAGGTTGGTCATTTTATTTTATTCAGACAACAGAAATCCCTAGTAACATATTTATTGCTTTAAGCTAAAGCATCTCTCTGTCTACATCTAGTCTCTTTAATATGTTTACATTTAGGTGCCTATGGTTCATGCTTGAAGTTTTAATGACAAAGAATGAAAACAATAGCCATGCCTTTATGAAGAAGATGGCAGAGAACATCAAGTTAACCAGAGATGCCCAGTCTCCAGATGAATCCAAGACAAATGAAGTAAGATGAGTGTTGGGCCAGTGGGTGTTAAGATGTAATAGAAAAATATATTGTTCCTCTTGGGGGGTTTTTTTGGCCATACATAAGAATTTAAATTTTAGAATGTTTATAAATTTGTAGTCAGTTTTTATTGCACTTCATTACAAGTGAGTTTTATTACTTCAGAAATCTTTAGTACTCTGAAAAGACTTTATAACCTTAGAGAACAGGAGGATAAGAATAAAATGTACAACTATGCTGTCTTAAAAACTTACAGTAAGAGTTACAGACAAATGCTTATTGTTCTTGTGTGATTTCTTTGGGTTGGTTCATTTGTTTGTTATTTTCTGTGCATATTGGCATTCGTGTTAAATTCAGATAGAGGGATTTTTATTTTCCAGGAGGATACGTAAACAATGCTGAACAGAAATACAGAATGTTCAAGGAATAAATAACCGCAATATCCTTCTTTTAGCTCTGATTTACACATTTGATGGAATTGGTAATGGTGATTATTTTGCAATACTAAAAGTTATATATGATTCCTTTTTCTCCCTAGAAACTGTATACAGTATGTGATGTGGCTCTCTGTGTTATAAATAGTAAAAGTGCTTTGTGCAATGCAGATTCACCAAAGGACCCAGTCCTCCCAATGAAATTTTTTACACAACCTGAAAAGGTAATTTTCTTCCTCTCATTTTTCCTACCACACTAAACTAATTTAAATTTCAGTTATCATCAACCATTGTGGCAACGAGTGAATTGTCTTGACCACAGAGTAAAAAAGTACCTCTGAGTTTATCAAAGAATGGCAGGTTATCTTACACAGCCCTGAACATTATTCTGACTTGAAGCGATGACTACAGATATTGTTGTTCTTATGTTTATTCTAGGAATTTCTAGTGTTAAAAGGAGTTTTCAGATTTTAAAAATTACTTTAATCTCATTTTATTGAAACACCATTAGTACTTTTGCAGACAAGAAAAAATTTAAATTTGGCACAGTATAAGGAGAGACACTTTCCCTCTAAGCCTCAGTTTCTTCATCTTTATGATACAGATGTTAATAACACACATGGACAATTACTAATATCTAGGTTTATATGCAGAGTTTATCACATAAAAGCATTCAGTAAATGGTATTATTAATATACAGTGCATCTATTGTGCTTTCAGCAAATTGTTTCCCATGTAGGTAAATTTTCCAGGTTACTCAGGTTCTATAAGTTTTTCCAGCTAATTTGGATTTTTAAAAGCTTTTATTTTCTGCTTTATGTGGTATTTTAAACTTGCTTAACTTTCTCCTGTAAACGTATACATATGCCTCAGTAATGACCCCCTTAGAGCAAGTGGTTCCCCACCTTTTTGACACATAGGACCAGTTTCGTGGAAGACAATTTTTCCACAGAGAAACTGAGGTGGGGAGATGGTTTCAGGATTAAACTGTCGCCTCAGATCATCAGGCATTAGTTAGATTCTCATAAGAAACACGCAACCTAGATCCCTCGCGTGCAGAGTTCACAATGGGGTTTGTGCTTCTATGAGAATCTAATGCTGCCGCTGATCCTACAGGAGGCAGAGCTCAGGTGGTAATGCTTGCTCGCCAGCCACTCACTGCCCGCTATACATCCCAGTTCCTAACAGGCCACAGACCCATACAGGTCTGTGGCTTGTGGATTGGAGACCCCTCCCTGGCTTAGAGGATTCTCCAAATGCGCATTCCAAGACATAAATGAGGCTTCCTACTTTGAATGCCATTCTTTAATAAAAGTTTGCTAAAATGTAGTCTGATTTTTATTATTGATTTAGTATTGAACACTTAACTCTGCCTTGCTTATGATAGAAATGAGAATTGCAAAAGTATGTCCTCTCTAAATTTTTTGAGTCTTGCTTCATCACCCAGGCTGGAGTGCAATGGCTTGATATCAGCCTACTGCAGCCTCCACCTCCCTGGCTCAGCCAGTCCTCCTACCTCAGCCTCTCAAGTAACTGTGACTACAGGCATGTGCTACCACACCTGGCTAATTTTTTAATTTTTTTGTAGAGATACGGTTTTGTCATGTCGGCCAGGCCTCATAGGGTCCAAGTGATCCACCTACCTCCGGCATCTCACAGTGCTAGGATTACAGGCATGAGCTACCATGCCCAGCCTGTAAAATATTCTTAAGTGAGCTGTTGAATTTAAATTTATCCTGTTGTTGACCCAGGACCATCATGAATAGAACACTAACTACCCGAATAGAGTCTTCATAACAGCGGTGATACCACAATCAAGAATTAAATTGCTACTTTTTACTACACCTATCTGGCCTCATAGATACCAATTTTTGGGGTTTTTTTTCTTTAAATATCTACAGTGTTATAGTATTTTAGTCTTCTTAATAGTAACTTAGGTTTTTCTGTTATCAGTATGGAACATTCCTCATTTATCTAACTTTAATATGCTTTTAATATGTTATTAATTCATAAACACTAGAATACTAGGTTTATGAAGTTAGTGAACTTAGCGAAGCTATACTGTATCTTTGTGAATGAAGTGAATGAACTTTGGTGTACAGGTTTCTTGATGTTTATTTTAGCTGCATAGAAGACTTTGTGCAAAAGAAATGATACAGTTTTGCCTAGCGCACATGACAAAACTGATTTCCTTACATGCACACTTCATTCTTTCCTACTTCTGTGTAGGTAAATTTAATAAAACAGAAAATACATTTTTTAATGGGATTACTTAAAACTTAATGAATTTCCTGAGTTTAGTAGCTCGTTTTACTTCACTGACACGTCATTGTGGTTTGTTTGCCATTTTCAGATATTAAGTAGGAAGAGGCATCAAGAGATCAAGTTTGAACTCCTAAGTTGTGTATAGATAAAACTCTCAAGAGAAAGTGCTATCATTGTCCACATTTGGTTTAAATCATGTATTTACTTTTTAATATCACAGCTGTCAAAGAACATAATTCACTTAAGGTTGTTTGAGACAGAGTCTCACTCTGTCACCCAGGTTGGAATGCAGTGGCACAATCTCGGCTCACTGCAACCTCCGCCTTTCAGGTTCAAGCGATTCTCCTGCCTCAGCCTCCTGAGTAACTGGGATTACAGGCACCCACCACCACACCCACCTAATTTTTGTATTTTTAGTAGAGATGGGGTTTCACCATGTTGGTCAGGCTGGTCTTGAGCTGACCTTGCGATCCTCCTACCTCAGCCTCCCAAAGTGCTGGTAATACAGGTGTGAGCCACCACGCCCGGCCCAGAAACAGGCTTTTTTTGAGATGAAGTTTCGCTCTTGTCGCCAAGGCTAGAGTGCAGTAGCACAATCTAGGCTTGTTGCAACCTCTGCCTCCTGGGTCCAAACGATTCTTCTGCCTCAGCCTCCTAAGTAGCTGGGATTACAGACATGTGCCACCTGGCCAGCTAATTTTATATTTTTAGTAGAAACTGAGTTTTACCATCTTGGCCAGGCGAGTGTCGAACACCTGACCTCGTGATTTGCCCACCTCAGCCTCCCAAAGTGCTGGGGTTACAGGCGTGAGCAACCGTGCCTGGCCCAAGTTTATGATGTAGTGGTGGAAGAAAAGATAATCCAGTGAATAAATTTAATGAATAAACTGCATTGAACCATATGAAAACATAGGTGTGCTTTATTTATGGTGTGATTTAAGAAATTTACCTTTGACATTTGCCTAAGTCTATGTGCCATCACTTTAATTTGAAGCTAGACTTATAGTATGGCTCATTAAATGTTTTGGTTGTAAACCAGGTGTGGTGGCTCATGCCTGTAATCCCAGCACTTTGAGAGTCCGAGGTGGGTGGATCACAAGGTCAGGAGTCGAGACCATCCTGGCCAATGTGGTGAAACTCTGTCTCTACTAAAAATACAAAACATTAGCCAGGCGTGGTGGCACGCACCTGTAGTCCTAGCTACTTGGGAGGCTGAGGTAGGAGAATCACTTGAACCTGGGAGGTGGAGGTTACAGTGAGTCGAGATCATGCCACTGTACTCCAGCCTGGCAACAAGAGCAAGACTTCATCTCAAAATAAAAAAAAGTTTTGATTGTTTGATGAATTGATACATGTATTCGCACAGATGTATTTATTATTGCAAGGCACAATACCTAAAAAGGCTTATTGGAACAATTAAAATATGCATGTTCCCTTTAATTGATGTTTCTTTTTTTTTTTTTAATAGGACTTCTGTAACGATAAAAGTTATATTTCAGAAGAGACAAGAGTACTTCTGTTAACAGGAAAGGTATTATATATTTTAATAATTTTGAGATCTTTGTCTCGTGTATATTGCTTATGCTATTCCTAGAAACACCTCTAAATGACTACTAGATTGTACAGTTCCTGATTCTTAGGGATCACATTGTGGATTTATAGCATCTAAAGCAGCCGTGCTTTTAGACTTTTTCTGACAGGAACCACTCTTTTCAATTGCCACTGTGTGTTCTCATCAGTAATGTTAAGCACAGTTTATTCACAATTCACAAAGCAGATTTTCCTGGGAAATGCTATAATCAAGTTAGGTATATAAGATAAAAGAAGTAATTTTATACTACTAATAAATTAAACAGTTTATTTTCTATGTAAGTAATATGGTGACACCTAAAACAGCAAAAGGAAATTTAGTTTTTTGTAAATAGTCCCTAAATTATTACTGTGTATATATCCAATAGTTTATAGGAGCATTTATTACATATTTTGCTGTGTTTTAGGGGAACTTTTTATTTTGATTGAATAATAAAGGATAAATTAACATTACCTAGTTATTAAGTAGAGATATGTTTATGGATTTTAATTGTATTAAGGCAGTCAAACACAATTTTACAGAATGAACTTTTTTTTTTTTTTTTTTGAGACAGTCTCATTCTGTTGCCCAGCCTGGAGTACAGTGGTGCAATGTCAGCTCACTGCAACCTCTGCCTCCTGGGTTCAAGCAATTCTTGTGCCTCAGCCTGCCAAGTAGCTGGGACTACAGGCTTATACCACCATAGCTGGCTAATTTTTGTATTTTTGGTAGAAGTTGGGTTTCACTATGTTGGCCAGACTGGTCTCGAACATCTGGCTTCAAGTGATCCACCTCCCGAAGTGCTGGGATTTATAGGCAAGAGCCACTGTTCCTGGGCCACAATGAATATTTGTAATAAATTTAACTAATTAGCACTTAACAATATCTCTTACTTGTGTCTAAATTTGCATGTATACATGGTAAGGTATGAACGTGTGTGTGTATGTTTGGTTTTTTTTTTTTAGCCAAAGCCTGCTGGTGTACTAGGTGCAGTAAACAAGCCTTTATCAGCAACGGGAAGGAAACCCTATGTTAGAAGCACTGGCACTGAGACTGGAAGCAATATTAATGTAAATTCAGAGCTGAACCCTTCAACCGGAAATCGATCAAGGCAACTTTCCTCTCCAATTATTTTGTTACTAGCACTCACTGCTTGGTTTATCTTTTATTCCTAAAGCACTGTCTCATAAAACAGTCTTCTGCTGTTAGAGGTGTTTTTGTACAAAATAATACTGATTAATTTTTAGTGCTTTTTTTTTAAATTTTGTGTGATTATTATTTTTTAAGAGACAGGGTCTCACTTTGTCACTTAGGCTGGAGGGCAGTGGCAGGATCATAGCTCACTGCAGCCTCAGACTCCTGGGCTCTAAGGATCTTCTCACTTCAGCCTCCCGAGTAGCTGGGACTATAGACTTGTGCCACCAACCCCTAGTCGATTTTTTTTTTTTTGTAAAAATGGCGTTTTCCCATCTTCCCCAGGTCAGACTCCATCTCCTGGGCTCAAGTGATCCACCCACTTCAGCCTCCCAAAGTGCTGGGATTATAGGCACAAACCACCGCACCTAGGCACATTTTGGTATTTTCAGTGATGAAATCAAGAGTGTACTACACACTTTGAAACTATTAATATATAGCATTCTAAGTGTGTAGAAAAGTTAACAGAAAACAAATATAAAAATTAGTAATATAATTTACAGCAAAATGCTTATTTTAAGTTTTTTTGAGACAATCTCACTCCATCTCTCAGGCTGGAGTGCAGTGACGCGATGTCAGCTCATAGCAACCTCCACCTACTGGTTTCATTAGATTCTCGCACCTCAGCTTCCTGAGTAGCTGGGTTTACAGGCAGACACCACCACACTCAGCTAATTTCTGTATTTTTAGTAGAGATGGCATGTCACCATGTTTGCCAGGCTGATCTCCATCCATCTTGTATTCCCAAAGTGCTGAGATTGCAGTCATGAACCATCACACCTGGCCCAAAATGTTTATTTTTTATACATAAGAAAATTCAACCCTTAGGAAAAGTATGAAGGCATTACTTTTAAATAAATTGAAATGCTTTTTAATTTTCTTTTTTCCGAGACAGATTCTTGCTTGCTCTGTTGCCCAGGCTAGAGTGCAGTGGCCTGATCTCAGCTCACTACAACCTCTGCCTTCCAGGTTCAGGGATTCTCCTGCCTCAGCCTCCCGAGTAGCTGGGATTACAGGTGTGCGCTACTATGTCCAGCTAATTTTTTTGTAGTTTTGGTAGAGATGGTGTTTCACCATGTTGGCCAGGCTGGTCTCTAACTCCTGGCCTTGTTATCCACCCACCTCAGCCTCCCAAAGTGCTAGGATTACAGGCATGAGCCACCGCACCCAGACAATTTTTAATTTTTAACTCAAATTAGTATAGGAGGGCTGGCTGCAGTGCCTTACAGCTGTGATCCCAGCGCTTTAGGAGGCCAAGGCAGGATTATCGCTTGAGGCCAGAACTTCAAGGCTAAAGTGAGCTATGATGGCCCCGCTACACTCCAGCCTGGGTGACAAAGCAAGATCCTATCTCTTAAAAAAAAGAAAAAGAAAGAAAAGGCCAAGTATGATGGCTCATACCTGTAATCCCAGCATTTTGAGAGGCCGCGGCAGGACAATCACTGGAGCCCAGGAGTTCTAGACCAGCCTAGGCAGCATGGTGGCACACCCACCTGTAGTCCCAGCTCCTTGGGAGCTCAGAAGGCAGAGGCAGGAGGATCACGTGAGCACAGAAGTTCTAGGCTATATCAGCTATGAGTACGTAATTTCACTCCAGCCTGAGTGACAGTGAGACCCTATTTCTATATATATATATATATATATATATGTATGAAGACATTCTCCTGCTCTATTCCCTGTGAAAATAAAGGAAAAAAAAGAAGTATGGGATAAGTTAACATTGTTCTAACATTGTCCATTTATAAAAATATTTCATGTTTAGGGCCAGGCGCTTGGTGGCTCATGCCTGTAATCCCATCACTTTGGGAGACAAGGGTGAGCAGATCACCTCAGGTCAGGAGTTCGAGACCAGCCTGGCTAACATGGTGAAACCTCGTTTCTACTAAGAATACAAAAAAATTAGCCAGGCATGGTGGCACGTGCACCTGTAATCCCAGCTACTCTGGAGACTGAGGCAGGAGAATTGCTTGACCCTGGGAGGTAAAGGTTGTGATGAGCCAAGATCGCGCTATTGCAGTCCAGCTTAGGCAACAAGAGTGAAACTCTGTCTCAAAGAAAAAAAATTTCATGTTTATTTTAACATATTAAGTATTCAGTACATTAGCTACTACATAAGTATTTCCACCTGCAATTTTTTTCATAAAAATAATTATTTTGATACATAATAATTGTACATATTTATGGGGTACGTGTGATATTTTGGTACATGCATACCATGTATAGTGATCAAATCAAGGGGATATCCATCACATCAAACCTTCATCATTTCTGACCCTACTCTTAAGAACACTAAATATTGTGGTTTTTAAAGATACTATTCTTACACATGATATCTTAAGAATAAACTCAACCAGTGATGTTTTAAACCATTTTTAGCAAAAATGAAGCCCAAGATCAGTTAATGTGTTTTAAAGACTAGTGACCTCAAATACCTACCAAATCGCCTCTTTTGACAGCCCCCCTTTTTTTGTAGAACACCATGGAAATGACTGTAATATACTATGGTCTGTAGTTTTATTTTTGTTTTAGGATTTTCTATTCCAAAAGATAAAGCTTACAGTAGTTGTGGCATTTTGTTTCTTGACAGTCCTTTTGTAGAATGGTGTTAGGCAGTCATTTCTGTCTTAATGTTATTAAGGCAAAATAGAAATTGATAGCACTTGATCAAAGCTAAATGGAAAATGGCATTTTTAAAGCAATAGTGTATAACTATAGAGTATCTCTATCTTGCTATCATTGCTTCATTTGGCAAGGTTTCAAAACCAGCCTCAGCCTTTTTTTATTGGTACTGTGAGATAGTGAACTTTCTCTTCATGGAAATATGAAGTCTTGATTTCTTTGTCTTAAACAGGGAACAGAGCTCAGAGGCAACAGAAACTGGAGTTAGTGAAAATGAAGAGAACCCTGTGAGGATTATTTCAGTCACACCTGTAAAGAATATTGACCAAGTAAAAAATAAGGTAAATTTTAAAATTTAACAAGTGGATTTTTTCCATGGAGATTATTACAGTTTTTTGGTAAGGGTAAGAAATCTACAGCCAACATGTTAACAGACATGCTACATTTTAAACTTGTGTGTATTACTATCCCCTGCAATATTTTGTTTCACTTCCCATAAATCATTGTGCCTGCCTCCATCTACTTTGTTTTATAAGAATTTATGTGGTCTGGCTGGGCACAGTGGCTCACACCTGTAATCCCAGCACTTTGGGAGACCAAGGCAGGCAAGTCACCTGAGGTCGGGAATTCAACACCAGCCTGGCCAACGTGGTGAAACCCCATCGCTACTAAAAATAAAAAAAAAATTAGCCGATCATGGTGGTCAGTGCCTATAATCCTAGCTACTCTGGAGGCTGAGGCAAGGAGAATTGCTTGAGCCTGGCAGTGAGCCGACATTGCACCATTGCACTCCAGCCTGGGTGACAGAGCGAGAATCTGTCTCAAAAAAAAAAAAAATGTATGTGGTCACCCATAATGGTATCCTTTTCCTATACTGCCCGTTTCAACTCTTTAAAGAATAGGAATTGAGAGTTTTTGAAATCTTTCAAAAGTTTATTGATTCCTACCAGAGGTCAGCACTTTGCTTTGTTTCTGCTGCATTTTTAAAAGTTCATCTTGGCTGGGCACGGTAGCTCGTGCCTGTAATCAGCACTTTGTGAGGCCAAGGCGGGTGGATCACTTGAGGTCAGGAGTTCAAGACCAGCCTGGCCCATATGGTAAAACCTCGCTAATTTTTTTGTATTTTTAGTAGAGACCTCCATCTACTAAAAATACAGAAAAAATTAGCTGGGTGTGGTGGCGCATGCCTATAGTTCCAGCTACTCAGGAGGCTGAGGCAGGAGAATTGGTTGAACCAGGAGGCAGAGATTGCAATGGGCCAAGATCACTGCACCGCATTACAGCCTGGGTGACAGTTCAAGACTCCATCTCAAGAAAAAAAATACAAAAAATTAGCCAGGCATGGTAGCACACACCGGTAATCCCAGCTACTCAGGAGGCTGAGGCAGGAGAATTGCTTGAAGCTTCTGGGTGGAGATTGTAGTGAGCCAACATCGTAACGTTGTACTCCCGCCTAGGCGACAAAGCGAGACTTCGTGGATCACCTGAAGTCAGAAGTTTAGACCAGCCTGGCCAACATGGTGAAACCCTGTCTCTACTAAAAATACAGAAAATTAGCTGAAGGCTGTGGCACATGCATGCAGTCCCAGCTACTCGGGAGGCTAAGGCACCAGAATCCTTTGAACCCGGAAGGCAGAGGTTTGCAGTGAACCAAGATCGCAGTGGTGAACCAAGATCGCACCACTGCTCTCCAACCTGGGCAACAGAGTGACACCCTGTCTCAAAAAAAAAAAAAAAAAAAAGACGGGCATGGTGGTTCACGCTTCCGAGGCAGGTGGATCACCTGAGGTCAGGAGTTTATAAGACCAGCCTGACCAATATGGTGAAACCCTGTCTCTACTAAAAATAGAAAAATTAGCCAGACATTGTGGTATGTGCCTGTAATCCCAGCTACTCAGGAGGATGAGACAGGAGAATCGCCTGAACACAGGAGGCAGAGGTTGCAGTGAGCCAAGATTGTGCCATTGCAGTCCAGCCAGGTGATAGAGACTGTCTCAAAAAAAGTTAATATTTTATTATTTAGCTTTTCGATAAGTGTGTCAGTTTTTATTTAACAGCTGTATTCTTCATTGTTGTTTTTATTTGTTTGTTTTTTTGTTTGTTTTTTTTTTGGGGGGGGATGAAGTCTCGCTCTGTCACCCAGGCTGGATTGCATTGACGCAGTCTTGGTTTACTGTACCTTCTGCCTCCCGGGTTGTTCAAGTGATTCTTCTGCCTCAGCCTCCTGAGTAGCTGAGATTATAGGCATGCGCCACCACAATAAGCTAATTTTTCTATTTTTAGTAGAGTTGGGATTTCCCCACATTGGCCAGGCTGATCTTGCATGCCTGACCTCAAGTGATCCACCCATCTCAGCCTCCCAAAGTGCTGGGATTACAGGCATGAGCCACCTCGCCCCTCTTGATGGTTGATCTTTAAACTACCCAATTTTGTTTTGTTTTCAAACAGGATCTCACCATGCCCAACCCAGTTTTCTTAACAATTTTTAGCAGGAAAGAAATGAATGTTGCATAACTAATAGGAGCATGACGCAGACCTGACTTTTGCCACTTGGCTCTGCCACGCACTGGCTATGTGTTGACTTGAGCGGGTTGTTTGACTTTTCTGTTAAAAGTCAGCTGTTAAATTAAGTTGATAATTTATCTCAATGTCTTAACTGTTAAATTGATAATTTATCTCAGTAGGAATGGCTTGAAGATACTATTATTTTTTCCCCCACATAATCATATTCTTGAAGTGCCTATCTTTTTGTTTATGGTGGTCATCAAATAGATTTAGATATTACCCTCGGATACATGAAATATACTAGGATTGTGCAGTTACACCACAGTAGCCTAACTTTTCCTATCCAAACTCTCATTTTCTGAACTCAGCTGAATGACGGGTTTTTTTAGGTCAGTCTCTTGCTATGTAAACTCTTTCTGCTTGGTGTTTGAAACATGCCATGGCAGTGGATTCAGGTTACACATTACCGCTTGTTATCAAAACTCTTGGAATCCAGGAACCAGTAAATTAGAATATTGTGGGATCCTTGTGTAGAATTCAGCAAATTTGACTTAAACAAACTTAGGTACAAAAATGCATATTGCCATAGATATTCAGTTACATTATATACTTAACAATGTTTACTAAAGAGTGGTACATTTGCAAAGGCCTAAGTGTTTATTTAGTATAACCAGCATCTGTTACTGTTAATGGCCTTTTCCTAAAAGTGTATATAAGTTTGAAATTGGAAATTTAAATTCTAATTTCTGTTATATCCAGATCTTACTTTCAGCTTGATTCGTTTGCTCCAGACCCTTATTTCAACTTTTTTTTGAGACAGTCTCACTCTGTGTCCCAGGCTGGAGTGCAGTGGCATGATCTGAGCTCACTGCAGCCTCCACCTCCCAGGTTCAAGCAATTCTCCTGCCTCAGCCTCCTGAGTAGCTGGGATTACAGGCACCTGCCACCACGCTAATTTTTGTATTTTTAGTAGAGACAAGGTTTCACCACATTGCCAGTCTAGTCTCAAACTCCTGACCTCAGGTGATCTGCCTGCCTCGGTCTCCCAAAGTGCTGGGATTGCATGAGCCACTGCGCCCAGCCCTCTTTTTTCCTTTTTAAACAGTTTAATCTTATTTTCACATTTGTATACATCTATATTTTCCCCTTTTCTGCTACTATGGTGTCGCAGTAAATACTATTTATAAATTTATTGTGTGTAAAATAATAAAATGTATATACAAGCACACCTTCTTTCTGTGGGCTGAGTTTCTCAGAGTAGGATTAATAGGTCAAAGGATACATGCATTAGAGCTTTTAGATATTTCCATATTGGTTTCGTGAGAGAGTGGAACACCTGACATTTCTAATAGCAGGGTATGAGAGTACTGTCTTCTCTACATACCAACAACAGCATGTTTTCAGTTCATTTGAATTTTTTTCTGTCTCCACTTACCAAATCTAATGCCTAACTATTTTAATTTGCATCTCTGTGACTGCCAGTACGTTTGTTGACCATTTGGATGTGTTCTTCTGTAAATTTCCTGTCCATATTTTGCTCACTTGAAACTTGTTATCTTTGTCACATTTAACTCAGCTTCTTTAAGCTGTTAGCACACAGGTTAATTTGTGGTTAAGTGTTTACTTTTTTTTTTTTCTTTTGAGACAGACTCTCGCTCTGTCACCCAGGCAGGAGTGCAGTGATACAAACTTGACTCACTGCAACCTGTCTCCCGTGTTCAAGTGATTCTCCTGCCTCAGCCTCCCGAATAGCTGGGATTACAGGTGCCTGCCACCATGCCTGGCTAATTTTGTATGTGTGTGTGTGTTTTTATTAGAGACGGCGTTTCACCATGTTGGCCAGGCTGGTCTTGAACGCCTCACCTCAGGTGATCTGCCCACCTCAGCTTCCCAAAGTACTGTGATTACAGGCATGAGCCACCATGTCAAGCTAGTGTTTACTTTTTTAAAAATCAGTTACCAGCCGGGCGCGATGGCTCACACCTGTAGTCTCAGCACTTTGGGAGGCCAAGGTAGATGCATCACCTGAGGTCAGGAGTTCAAGACCAGCTTGGCCAACATGGCAAAACCCTGTCCCTACTAAAAATACAAAAATTAGCTGGGCATGGGCTGGCATGTACCTGTAATCCTAGCTCCTGGGGGAGCTGAGACAGGAGGGTAACTTGAACCTGGGAGGCAGAGGTTGCAGTGAGTCGAGATTGTGCCACTGCACTCCAGCCTGAGCAACATAGCGAGATTCCATCTCAAAAAATAAAATAAAATAATAAAGATCAGTTACCTACATGCTAACCTTTGTGAGGAACCTCATGTAGGTTAGTTTTGTTCCTCAATCTATGCCCAAGAACCACCACACTTACTAAACATTCAGTTGGACAAGTGGTTCCTACTCCAGGTTTTTATACTCGGTCATGTTGTTGATCCATCCTGATACGTCCAGTAGTCGCCATCATTCCCCAAGATGACTTTGCATATTTCTTTTCTGATTCCTTGTGTATTGTTTTCACCATTCAGTTCCTGCAGGCCGTCTTACACTTGCTCTGTCGTGGATTATCTGTTCTCTAAAGTGAGGCTCAACATTAAAGTAGACTCCACAGCCAGGCACGGTGGCTCATGCCTGTAATCCTAGCACTTTAAGAGGCCAAGGTGGGCGAATCATCTGAGGTCAGGAGTTCAAGACCATCCTGACCAACATGGTGAAACCCCGTCTCTACTAAAAATACAAAATTAGCCAGGTGTGGTGGTTCATGCCTATAATTCCAGCTACTCAGGAGGCTGAGGCTGGAGAATTGCTTGAACCTGGGAGGCGGAGGTTGCAGTGAGCTGAGATGATGCCACTACACTCCAGCCTGGGCAACAGAGTGAGACTGTCTCAAAAAAAAGTTGAAATAAGGGTCTGGAGCAAACGGATCAAGAAAAAAAAAACGGATCAAAAAAAAAAAGTAGACTCTACGATGGGCACAATAGCTCATGCCTGTAATCCTAACACACTGCAAAGGCTGAGGCAGGTGGATTGCTTGAGTCCAGGTGTTTCAGAACAGTCTGGGCAACATGGTGAAACCCTGACTCTACTAAAAGTACAAAACTTTGCTGAGCGTGGTGGTATACGCCCGTAGTCCCAGCTGCTCGAGAGGCCGAGGTGGGAGAATGACCTTAGCTGCAGTGAGCTGAGATCGTGCCACTGCACTCTGGACACCAGAGTGAGGTCCTGTCTCAAAAAAAAAAATTTAAAGTAAAACACTGACGTGTGGGTTTTTTCACTTAAATTGTTACTCCTGGAAACTTGAACTAAATTTTCTTGAGACATGAAGATTTGTAATTTATTTTCCCTAGTCTTTCTGGGAGTATTTTCTGGGGAAAATGAAAATTAATTTAAAAGATTCAGTCTATCTTTTTTTTTTTTTTTTTTTTTTTGAGACGGAGTCTTTCTCTGTTGCCAGGCTGGATCACAGTGGTACAATCTCAGCTCACTGCAACCTCTGCCTCCCGGGTTCAAGCGATTCTTCCGCCTCAGCCTCCCAAGTAGCTGGGACTAGAGGCGCATGCCAAACACCCGGCTAATTTTGTGTATTTTTAATAGAGACAGGGTTTCACCATGTTGGCCAGGATGGTCTTGACCTCTTGACCTTGTGATCCGCCCGCCTCAGCCTCCCAAAGTGCTGGGATTACAGGCGTGAGCCACCGCGCCTGGCCAAGTCTTAATTTTTTTTGATGATTGTATTTCTCTTTAATCAGTTAGAATTATGTCAGTAAAAGCACCAGCAGAAAGACAATAAAAGATATAATTTCTATAGGGTTTTTTGTTGTTGTTGTTTTGAGACAGAGTCTTGCTCTGTCACCCAGGCTGGAGTACAGTACTGCATTCTTAGCTTACTGCAGCTAAGAATGGGATGACAAGTTAAAGAACTTCATGTTACAGAACTACAAGGATTATTATACTTAGATGTACTCATTAATAGCATATCGAATTCTGAAAATACTCTTTAGAGTATACCATCAATAAAACGAACCTTTCATTTGGATGGAGTATAACAGCAAAACCAAGTAGGTTTTCTTTATTTTACAAGTACTACTTGTGCTTTATGTTTTTATTATTGCGATTTTTTTTTTTGAGACGGAATTTCACTCTTGTGGCCTGTGTTAGAGTACAATGGCGTGGTATCAGCTCACTGTAACCTCCACCTACTAGGTTCAAGTGATTCTCCTGCCTCAGACTCCCAAGCAGCTGGGATTACAGGCATGCACCACCACACCCAACTAATTTTATATTTTTAGTAGAGATGGGGTTTCTCTATGTTGGTCAAGCTGGTCTTGAACTCCCGACCTCAGGTGATCCCCCCCCACTCCTTGGCCTCCCAAAATGTTGGGATTACAGGCATCAGCCACTGCGCCCAGCCTGCAATTATTTTGAGATAAGATCTCCCTCTGTCACCCAGGCTGAAGTGCAGTGGCATCATCTCTGCTCACTGCAGCCTCAACTTCCCAGGGTTAAGCAGTCCTCCCACCTCAGCCTCCCAAGTAGCTGGGAATACAGGCATGAGCCACCATGCTCGGCTAATTTTTTAAATTATTTGTAGAGATGGGGTCTCACTGCGTTGAGAGGGATGGTGTGGAACTCTTGGGCTCAAGCAAGCCTCCCACTTATGCCTCCCGAGTGTTGTGATTATAGGCGTGAGCCACTGTGCCCAACCTGTGCTTTTTAATGAGCATTTATTGGGCACATTATATGTTCTATACTCCATGGTAGGTACCGTGCACAGTCACTCTCCTCAAGGAGCTTACTTTCCTAATGTGATGTAAGCAGTTAACTAGAAGTCCTCAAATCCAAACTCCCTTAAAATACTTTAAAAACACTCTTCTCTAAGAGAGATCATTTATATTTAAGGAATTTGTGTTTATAGAATTGTTTTGTGCATTTTTAGGAAATTAATTCTGATCAGGCTACCCAGGGCAACATCAGCAGTGACCGAGGAAAGAAAAGAACAGTAACAGCAGCTGGTACAGAAAATATCCAACAAACAACAGATGAGAAAGTAGATGAATCGGGACCGCCTGCCCCTTCCAAACCCAGGAGAGGACGTCGACCCAAGTCTGAATCTCAGGGCAATGCAACCAAAAATGATGATTTAAATAAACCTATTAACAAGGGAAGGAAGAGAGCTGCAGTGGGTCAGGAGAGCCCTGGGGGTTTGGAAGCAGGTAATGCCAAAGCACCCAAACTGCAAGATGTAGCCAAAAAGGCAGCACCAGCAGAAAGGCAGATTGACTTACAAAGGTAATGTATGCCATTCTTCCTGAAGTGTGAATTTAGGCATTGTGTTTTATTCTTAGTATATTCTTAGTGCCAGTCACCCCAACACCTAAGCATTTCAGAGTGAAACCTGCATTTGCTTTTTCTGGGTGAGTTTATAGTAGTACCGTTATTATCTCATAACCTCCACTTTTAAGGCAGGAATTTGAAGAAGGATCTTTTTTTCTTTGTGTAATTTTTATTTAGGATATGGTATTTTTATATTTTTATTAACAAGACAGATGATACTATCTTTTGCTTAGTGCCTTTCAAGTGGTTGCAGAATTCTACGTAAAATAAGGGCTACCTTTTGGATATAGGGTCTCATAATGGAGAAAACAGTCACAAAATGTGAATCGCTAGTAAGTCCCACTCTTTAATTCTTCGTGTTATAGTTAATTCTAACACAGGTCAACAACTTACATCTTCCCCACCCTGCCCAGAGAAACAGCTTACCAGCTAGCTGTTTATCTTTGATCATTCTTGGGCTGAGATTTCAGACTTTTCCTGTTGGAAATCTAGAAGGTGGCCCCTTTCACCTTGGCCTTAGAACTTAACTTGTTCTCCTTTTTCCTTACATAGCTAACTAATTTACCCCTGAATTAGGCTGTAGGCATTTGAGTTCCTTATAGGAAAGAGTCCCAGCTTTGATCAGCTCAGGATGCCCCCACTATCCTGCTTCAGTATTTTTATAAAATGCAATGTCCAGCCAGGCGCAGTGGCTCATGCCTGTAATCCCGGCACTTTGGGAGGCCGAGGTAAGTGGATCACCTAAGGTCCTGAGTTTGAGACCAGCCTGGCCAACATGGTGGATGACACCCCATCTATACTAAAAATACAAAAATTAGCCATTTGTGGGGTGGGCACTTGTAATCACAGCTACTCAGAAGGCTGAGACAGGGGAATCGCTTGAGCCTAGGAAGCAGAGGTTGCGGTGAGCAGAGATTGCACCATTACACTCCAGCCTTGGCAACAGAGTGAGACTCCACCTCTTCAAAAAAAAAAAAAAAACCCAAAATTAAAATTATTTATGATATTCTGAAATTTGGGGGTATTAAATTTCTACATAGGGCCTTCTGGATACCTTTCATAACCTCTCATAGCATCTAATCCAGAAGGCTCAAACCTGATCTGAGTACTAGCATGTTTCTCCTACTCACTTCTATTTTTATTAACTAATAAGTGTAGTAATGAAAGCTAGTATTAGGGGCAAATTTTACATGACTTTCTTCTCAAACCTGGACCTTTATTGAGCCTCTGCCTCCTTTTTTCATTAGTATGACAGTACGTGTCTTATCAGTCTAAGAATTAAACAGATCAGTAAATACAAAGAAAGCACCTAGCCAAGTGCCTAGTACAAATAAATGCCCAACTGTTATTGTTAGTATTGTTTTGAAATATAGTTTTCTTACCCCTTTACATACATTTTCAGTTATACAAAAGTTGAATGTTTCCCTGGAGATTGCCAAAATTCTCTAAACGGTTTTAAGAGATCTATTGTTTTCTTTACCTACACAAAAAAGTGCTAATCGTTACACACAGGCTACCTAAGCCACCTGATCCTACCTCCCATCAGCTGTCCCTTTACCATCTAACTAAAATATACAGATACAGCTGGTCCAAAGGTAGTGAGTTATCTCAATTGATTGTTCACAGTCAGTTACAGATTGAACTCCTTGTTCTACTCTTTCCCCCTTTTCACTACTGCACTTCACTAGTCTTAAAAAAGTAAACATAAATAAAAACAAAAAAAATACAGATACATACTTGAACCCTGAACACTTCTTCAGTAGCAATTGGACCTTCTCTCATTTATAGCATTATAAAATTTATTGCTTTGCTTTTAGCTACACTATGTGCCCCAGTATCATCACACAGTACAAACAACAGACAGACATATGCCAGAGTAAAAATGGCATTTGGCCTTCTCTTTCCAGAGTGAAAAGGCACATTTGAGATCATCCATATGCTAATTTTGAGATCAATGGGCAGTATGTTATTCGGAATACAGGATTCTGTGATGATTTTCTAGTCTCAGTGACAATAGGTGGTTACATTAAATTATGGCTGGATGTGGTGGCTTACACCTATAACCTCAGCATTTTGGGAGGCCAAGATGGGCGGATGGATCATTTAAGGTCAGGAGATCAGCCTGACCAACGTGATGAAATCCTGTCTCTACTAAAAATACAAAAAATTAGCCGCCTTTGGTGGCACACACTTGTAATCTCAGCTACCCGGGAGGTGGAGGTTGCAGTGAGCAGAGATTGTGCCACTGCACTCCAGTCTGGATGACAGAGACTCCTTCTCAAAAATAAAAATAAATGAAATACAAAATTAGCCAGGCATAATGTTGCGTGCCTGTAGTCAGGGTGCTGAGGTGGGAGGATTGCTTGAGCCTGGGGCTGAGGGTAGCAGGAATAGACTTTAGTGTTTAGTGGGTATGGAGTTTCAGTTTGGGAAGGTGAAAAAGTTCTAGAGATGGTTAGTGGTAATGATTGTACACAATACAAATAATTGGGCACTTCAAAAAGGTCATGGAAAACTGGAGTTAAAAGATAAAAATATAGGCCAGGCCTGGTGGCTCACACCTGTAATCCCAGCACTTTGGAGGCCAAGGCGAGCAAATCACTTGAGGTCGAGAGTTCAAGACCAACCTGACCAACATGGAGAAACCCCATCTCTACTAAAAATACAAAAATTGGCCGGGTATGGTGGCACATGTAATCTGAGCTACTTGGGAGGCTGAGGCAGGAGAATCACTTGAACCCGGGAGGCGAAGGTTGCAGTGAGCCAAGATCGCACGATTGCACTCTAGCCTGGGCGATAAGAGCAAGACTCCGTCTGGGGTGGGGGCGGAAAAAAGATATAAATTTTATCTCTCGCAGGGCACAGTGGCTCACGCCTGTAATCCTAGCACTTTGGGAGGCCGAGGTGGGCGGATCACCTGAGGTCAGGAGTTCAAGACCAGCCTGGCCATCATGGTGAAACCTCATCCTTAAATAAATAAATAATAAATAAAAATAAACTTTATCTCTCAACATAAACTCCATCAACTTCAAGACACTTTTGTAAGCAAGAATAGAAGCCATTTAGTCCATCCCTAAAGAACAGGGTCCTGGGAATTTATTACATTATTGACCCAAGAAAAACTGGCACTCTTTAAAGATTTTTTAAGATTAAGAAACAAAAAGAGGCCGGGCGTGGTGGCTCATGCCTGTAATCTCAGCACTTTGGGATGCTGAGGCGGGCGGATCACCTGAGGTCAGGAGTTCAAGACCAGCCTGACCAACATGGTGAAACCCTTTTATTAAAAAAAAAAAAAGATTTTAAAAACAAAAAAAGAAAGAAACGAAAAGAACTCAGAAGGAGCCAAATCAATACTATAAGGTAGATACCTAATGATTTCCCATGGGAACTCTTGCAGAATTACCCTTGTCTGATGAGAGGAATGAGCAAGAGCATTGTCATGGTGGAGGAGGACTCTCTGGTGAAGTTTTCTCAGGCGTTTTTCTGCTAAAGCTTTGACTTTGTGAGAACACTCATAATAAGCAGACATTATCATTTGTTGGCTTTCCAGAAACTCAACAAGCAAAAATGCCTTGAGCATCCCAAAAAACTGTTGCCATGACCTTTACCTTTGACCAGTCTGCTTTTCCTTTAACTGGACCACTTGACCACTTTCACCTCTTAGTACCCTTTTTTCGGGGGTGTGGGGAGACAAAATCTGGCTCTGTCACCCAGGCTAGAGTGCATCAGCACAGTCTTGCTTCACTGCAGCCTCAGCCCCCCTGGAAGCTGGGACAACAGGCACGCACCACCATGCCCAGCTAAATTGCTTGGATTGTACTTTGTCTTCAGGATTGGACTGGTAAAGCCGTGTTTCAGTTCCCATTACAATTCTTTGAAGAAGTGCTTCAGGACCTTGATCCCACTTGTTTAGACTTGCCATCAAAAGCTCTGCTCTTGTCTGCAGCTGATCTGGGTGCAAAGGTTTTGATACCCATTGAGTGGAAAGTTTGCTCACCTTTAATTTTTCAGTCACAATTTCGTAAGCTGATCCAATTGAAATGACCACAGTGATGGCTGTTGTTTCTGCTCGTCAGTCCTCTTAAATCAGCAAAAACAAGATTTTTTTTTTCCCCTCATAAATTGATGTGGAGGGCATGCTGTTCAGCATCATCTCAACCCTTCCTGAAACAGTTTATCCAGCTGGGCACCATGGCTCACACCTGTAATCCTACCACTGTGGGGGGCCGAGGCTGGTAGATCACTGGAACCTAGGAGTTTGAGACCAGCCTAAGCAATGTAGCAAAACCCCATATCTACAAAAAATAGAAAAATTAGCCAGGTGTCTGGTATGCACAGTCCTGGCTACTTCAGAGGCTGAGGTGAGAGGATCAGCTGAGCCTGGGAGGTCGAGGCTACAGTGAGCTGTGAGCCATGATCATGCCACTGCATGCCAGCCTGGGTGACAGAGTGAGACCCTGTCACAACAGCAACAAAAACCTAATTTTAAGCTACTGATTTCTTTGAGGCATTGTCTCATAAACTTTTCCTAAAGCGTCAGTGACTTCACCATTCCTCCACCCAAGCTTCACCAGGCATTTGATGCTTTTCCTTGCTTCAATTTTAGCAGAATTCCTGTTTCTCTGATAGGGACTCTCTTCAGACTTTTTTGAGAGAACAGGTCTCACTCTGTCACTCAGGCTAGAGTGCAATGGCACCATCATGGCTCACTGGAGCTATGAGAGCACTGAGGCTCAAGCAGTCCTCTTGCCTTAGCCCCAAGATAGCTGGGACCACAGATGTGCATCATCATAGTTAGCTAATGTCTTCTTAAGTTTTTTGTAGAGACAGGGTCTCGCTATGTTGCTCAGGCTAGTCTCAAACTCCTGGACTCAAGCAGTCTTTCTGCCCTAGCCCTGAAACTTTTCAAACATTTTCAGTGCCTCAAACTAGATCCTGTTCAGACATAACAAGTTAGTATGAGTTTATTCTGGTACAAAAAAAGTTCTGAAATCCATGCATAATTATTTCATAACATTAATTTTCCATGGACTTTTTGAAGACTCCTTATATTCTTGTTTTTGGGTGTTGTGTTTTGTTTTGTTTGGAGATAGTCTCACCCTGTCACTCATGCTGTAGTGCAATGGTGAGATCTTGACTCACTGCAGCCTCTGCCTCCCAAGTTCAAGCGATTCTCCTGTCTCAGCCTCCCGAGTAGTTGGGAATACAGGTGCCCACCACCACTCCCGGCTAATTTTTATATTTCCAGTAGAGACGGCTTTCACCATGTTGGCCAAGCTGGTCTCAAACTCCTGACCTCAGGTAATCTGCCCGCCTTGGCGTCCCAAAGTGCTAGGATTACAGGCATGAGCCACCGAGCCTGGCCTTTTTTTTCCCTCCTGAGACGGAGTCTCATTCTGTTGCCCAGGCTAGAGTGCAGCGGCGCAATCTCAGCTCACTGCAACCACCACCTCCTGGGTTTGAGCGATTCTCCTGACCTCAAGTAATCCACCTGCCAGGGCCTCCCAAAGGATTACAGGTGTGAGCCACCACACCCGGCCTTTTTTTTTTTTTTTTTTTTCCCCCCTCCACCCTGTCACCCAGGCTGGAGTGCAATGAGACAGTCTTAGCTCACTTGCAACCTCTGCCTCTTAGGTTCAAATGATTCTCCTGCCTCAGCCCCCCAAGCAGCTGGCATTACAGGCATGTGCTACCACACCCGCCTAATTTTATATTTTTAATAGAGCCTGGGTTTCATCTTGTTGGTCAGGCTAGTCTCAAAATCCTGGACTTGGTGTTCCACCCACCTGGGCCTCCCAGAGTGCTAAGATTATAGGCATGAGCCATCACGCCCTGCTGAACAGTTTTAGTAACTGTTAGGTAAAAACACTAGTTTATTTGAAATAATTACAGCTTAAATGAGACCAGATCATCTTTTTCACCTCTTTTGGTAGTACATGCAAATAAAATCCTTGCATTTTAGAGGTAGAGAGGAAAACCGAGATAGATCAGATGTTTTTGAAAGTGGCATACTTTAAGTGAATGTAACACCCAATGCCAAGAACAAGACTGAGGTGAAAATTAGTTCACATGGGCTGGCACTGTGGCTCATGCCTGTAATCCCACCACTTTGGGAGGCCTTGGTGAGCAGATCACTTGAGGTCAGGAGTTTGAGGCCAGCCTGGCCAATGTGGTGAAACCCTATCTCTACTAAAAATACAAAAATCAGCTGGGCGTGGTGGCACACACCTGTAATTTTAGCTACTCAGGAGGCTGAGACAGGAGAATCACTTAAACCTTTAAGGCGGAGGTTACAGTGAGCCAAGATCACGCCAGTGCACTCCAGCCTGGGCAACAGAGTGAGACTGTGTCTCAAAAAAATAAAAACAAATATTAGTTCAAATATTTGGTACCACAGCAAGACCCTGTCTCTACCCAAAATTTTAAAAAGAAATTAGCCAAGCATGATGTATTCATCTGTGGTCTCAGCTGCTTGGGAGACTGAGGGAGGACTGTTTGAGCCTCAGTGTTCATAGTTCCAGTGGGCTGTGATGGTGCCACTGTCCTCCAGCCTGAGTGATGGGTGTCTGACATCTGTATTAGTAGTAATAGTACGAAATGTTTTATGAGCAGATATCGGACCTGCCAACATCCATTATGAAGCAAGTACCACATTGTATTGCCAGTAAGGAAATGAAGACCTGGAAGGACCTTTCTCAGGTCACTTGGCTAGTGCTATGCAGGGCATGGCTTAAGATCCCAGCCTGTCACTTATTATCTGCCTCATGATAGTGCTCACAGTGGCAGTTGCAGCTATGTTTCTCCTCTATTAATTTATGTAGTATTTTGAAATTTTATTTTTTTTTTGAGACAGAGTCTCACTCTGTCACCCAGGCTGGAGTGCAGTGGCACGATCTTGGCTCACTGCATCCTCCTCCTCCTCCTGCAGATTCAAGTGATTTTTCTGCCTCAGCCTCCAGAGTAGTTGGGACTACAAGTGTGTGCCACTACACCCAGCCAATTGTATTTTTTTTTTTTTTGAAAGAAAGGAAAAGAGAGGAAAGAAAGTGAGAGTGAAAGAAAGAAAAAAAAAGAATGTACGAGAGAAAGAAAGAGGAAGAAAAAGAGGGAGAGAGAACAGGATTCTTGTTCTACTGCCCAGGCT
>CAUYLG010079103.1:0-33666 GCA_963573385.1 Cacajao melanocephalus | reverse complement strand
CGTGTTGGGATGTTTTTGCCGTGTTGGTTTTTTTTTTTTTTTTTTTTTTTTTCTGCATTAACAGGAAAGCATTGAGTTCAATGCCTCAAAATTGCTGTGTTCTTCCTCTCCAGCACCTAGAGACACTTTGCATCACACTACCACTGCCAGGAGGTTGGGGAGGGGCTGCATCAATGATTCAGGACTATCTCTTCAGTGCCTCTTTCAGCAATATGAAGTTAAAATCAGGTACTATAAGGTCCACCTAATTTTTTGTTCTTATGAAGTTACTTGTTCTATGTAGATAGTTGGTGAATTGATGTCCTTGATGGGGAGGCCATTGATGGAACTTTCTATTTTGCCATCTTGCTCCACCTCAAATCAGATGCATTCTTTTATTCAACACATGTTTATTATGCTCCTATGAAGAGACATATACTATTCCAGAGAATGAGAATAGAGCAGTTAAAACTGAAGCCCTATTCTCATGGCACTTATACTCTAGTGATGATGGGGGAGAGTGAACAAATACACAAGTAAATATAAAATATGCGAGATAGTAATAAGTGCTACAGAGAAAAGTGAAGTTAGATGAATGGTATGAAAGTTGGGCGTAAATGAGGATGCTATTTTATGTAAGGTTATTAGAGAAATCAACTTCTAGCGTGGTAACACTTAAATAGATAAGTAAGATAGCAAACTATGTGCATATCTGGAAAATAACATTTCAGGCAGAGGGAACAGCAAATATAATGTCCCTGAGGTCCACTTGGCATTTTTAATGAACGTGAGAAGACCAGTATGAAGATATGTTTATGGAGGGTGTAAGGGAACCAGGTCGTGTAGTGCAGTGAACAATACAGTAAGAGGATTTGACTTGTATTTTAGCTGGATTACCCCCAGGCTACTATCTTGAGAATAGCCAAAGTGTTCAAGGGCATACCTATAAGAAGGCTACTACTGAGGGAAGATGTTCTCTTTCCGGGCCCACAAGGGGCATAGTTTTAAGGGCAAGAACTTTCCAGAGCCATGGCCCCCTCCCATGTCTCTCCGTCTGGGAGATTTAATGGTTTATGTTTAAATTTCGCTGGAACGGGAAGAAACTAAGAGTCAATCACCCCAGCGGAAGTTCTAAGGAAATCCTTTCATTGGCCAGGGGTCTTAGAGAAGGTGGGGGTTCCTCCCAGGTTAAAGGTCCCCTTCTTCCACACCCCTTCGGACTCCATGTTTGGGTCCCCTTCCACGAACCCTGCCTTCATGGAAGCCATCTTTCTCTATCCTGGATTTTCCCTCTGGAGTCCCCTTCCACACTCTCTCGTGGAAGCCTGTCTTCCCCTCCTAAGCTCCATCACGCTCTCTATTCCCTTCCACTCAGTGTGGAAGCTGCTTTCCTCTCCTGGACTCCATCTTTCTGGATTCTCTCACTCAGTGTGACAGTTAGCTGTTTCTTTCTCTTTCCTGTTTCTCTCTCTTTAAATAAATCACTATCTACGAACACTTTTGAGTCCGGCATTTACTGCGCACCACGCCGTGGTCCCCTCTCTCATTCTTGAGAGGGCAGGAGACCAAGAACCTGGAGAAACATCCTCTCAGGGGAGCTGAGGGCACCCTGAACCCCTGAACCCCAATATAACACTACGATCATCCAGGTGGTTACAGTGACCTCATATGTTGCAGCTTGGAAGGGTGGTAGCAGTGAAGGCGGTAAGAAGTAGTCAGATTCTGGATATATGTTGAAGGTAAATTCAAGAGAACTTGTTTATGAATTTAATGTGAAATGAGAGAGAAAAAGATGTGAAAGATGACTACAAGACTTTTTGGTTTCTGGATAAAGGAAAGAGTTATTTACTGAGATGGAGTAAATGATAAGGTGAACGGATTTGGTGGTGAACTTCAGAAGTTTGATTTTAGGTAAGTAAGGTTTTAGATGCCCCACAGATATTTTTAAAAAGTTGTCAGGAGGAAATTTGAATACACACATTGGAAATTCCTATGTAAGTACCAGGGAAGAATTATAACATGTAGATATGACCTTAAAGGTTATCTTTAGTAAAGCTATGGGACCGGAGGAGTTCACGTAGAAAGCAACTGTAGATGGAAATGAAATCTGAAGTCTGAAGTCTGAGTCTTGGATCACATAGGAAACAACGAAGGAGACTGAGAAGGAAAAGCAGTGAGACCGAAGGGAAACAATGCCCTTGACTGCATAAAAAGGGAGGATAGTTGTAAGTCGAGGCCTTGTACATTGGATCATGATTAGTTCATCCTCAGTAATAGTCTTTCTAGGTAGATGCCGGGTCTGTCGTGCAGACCCTGGCCGATGAATGAAATGAGTACTGAGACACAGGTATGTAGTGTAAGAGCAGCTAGGGGACTGCTGGCTCTAGTGGCCAAAGTGCAGCCCCGAAAAGCTGGAGCTGCTTGCTTTTATTCAGTGCAGGCACAATGTGGAAAGCCTGGAGGAAACACAATCTGCGGGTAATTATCATTTATTGTTCCCCTTTCAGGGAATGTCACCACAGGGATGTTCAAAGGTCAGTTCCTGGACAAATTCAAACAAACAAGCCTGATCAAAATAAATTCCCCTTAAACTCCCTTGCATACACTCCTTCCCTCTGCCTCAGGGTTAGAGAAGAGCTGGCTTCAGCTGTTCTCCCCCGAAGCTATGCAGAGCCTTCCGACCTTTCAGAAAGCCTGCTCTTTTCCCTATAGTTTCTCCCACTACTCTGACCGCTCTCCTACAGGTAGACTATATGGGCATAGATGCACACAGGTAGGTAGGGAGATATGGTGACAGTAGCATGAGAAATTTCTTATTGCTTCTGTTTTCTCAGTGATGAAGGAAGAAAGTTCCTCAGTGGGAAGTGAGGGATATAAAGAAGATTTTGGAACTGAGAAAAGAAAACTGTGTGCTATTGCCTCCCAGGAAAGAAATATAGTGGATGGGATAGTGAAAGACACTAGAGAAAGATTAAAGAACAACACTAAAGTGCTGCTTGAGGTTAGTGGTCCTAAATTCAAAGTGAGGCCAGTCAGCATAGATATGCTTTCCTTAACTGTGTTCAGCAGTGTGTCTGGGCTTAGAGTGCTGAATTTAATTAAGGTTAAGGTTTTGTAACTGAGTAGTTTCACCCCAAAGTGCATTTGAAAACTTTTTTCTTATCTCCTTTCTTCCAAGACTCAAGACAGAACCTTGAAACAACATATAAAAACCTTTTTTTTCGTCTTACAATACAGCCTTGAAACAAACTTTGAAACTCCACTCCCTTCCATTACCCACTATCTGCTCCTTTATTCTATGCACATTTGTCTAATTGTATGCTTGTATCTAATCATGTCCTTACTTAGAAATTTCAGGGGTTAATCTTGGGACAGAACAAGGATGGAGACTGAGCTTCAAATTTCCAAAAATTACCTCCAGGTAGTTGGTCAACAACTCAGCCATTTTTGAGAGGATGTCAGCCCATGCTCCAAATGGACCATGGCTCAAGATAGTCACTGGAACAAGACACACAGACCCCGTGCTCAGCACTCCTCCTGCATACCTCCCATTGTATCTTCCCTTTTTAAGGCCCCTCTTCCAAGCCTAAAGTTTGAAGTCATTTCTGGAGTTGTAAACTGGCTGCTTCCCCACTGCTAGCTTTGGAAATAAAACCATTTTCCTTTTGCTGTACTTCATCCTTGTTATTGGCTACAAGCAGCGAGCAGCCAAACCTGTGCTCGGTAACAGTTTTGTCCGGTAAATAAGATGAAGGGAAAATGTGCATACAGGAGAGTGACCATCATTATGGGTTATAAAATCTAAGCTGGATAATAAAGTATGTAAGGACATGAAATAGGTGACAGGCAATGAAAAGGTGATGAAATCAGTGAAAGATTGATGCTAATGTTGTTGAATGGTATTTGGAATTAAAATACATCTTGCAGAAAATGAACTGGAAATAGCGACACTGGTCATTTGAGATGCATGAAACTACCATTATAGAAGTATCTAGGAAATGAACCGTGGCAGAGAATGACCAAGGTCATTAGAGGACAAGGTCATTAGAAGAGAAGAGGTTTAGAAACTTAGAATCCAAGCATTTAAAGAAATCACTAGGAATTATGACATGAGTAATATTGTAGTACATAATGGAGTCATCCCTCAGTATACGTGGGGATCGGTTCCAGGGCACGCCTCCTTATCTCACATATGCTACAATCTGACCATATGTGAATGTGGAGTCCACATGTAAACGTACCCATGCAGTTCAAGCCTGTATTGTTAAAGGGTCAACTGCAGTGAGTCAGGTGCTAAAATCTTCATGGAATAAGGGGAAATTATCCTGAAGTCTAGAACACTTCAAGAAGTAGCAGTAAAGAGTGGTATAATCTGAAGATAAGAGATTCTGTGTTACTTGAGGCAGGGAGGGAAGGAAGTAAAATTATCTAGAAGCAGGCAACTCTCATATCTCTAGGCCCAGTGACTTGAGATCACATACAGAAAACATTTAGCACAGTATTTAGCACAGAGTAAGAGTCAATAAATGTTAGCTATTGCTAAATATATTCAATAATGTATTTTAGGCTGGTCCAAGTACAGTAGCGTTGAAAACTTAATGATCACAACCAGTTATGGATTTCTCTTTTCCTTCACTATTCCCATTGTTTACATTGACTAGCCTAAAAAGATTAAATAAATGAATATTTTAGAAATATATAAAACTTCTAAAACGTTTGAGATTTTTTTTCTTTCTAAAAATTGTGAATGTAAGAGTAGCCAAGAGGAAGGAGAACAGACCCAAAGTTAGCCAAGCAAGTTTTATTAACCTGCCAGACTGCTCGGAAACAGTCAGAGGAGGCAGCCTTGAGCTTACAAAATGAGGGATTTATATGGGGTGAGAGGGGCAGGGAGTTTTAAGACTAAGGTAATCTATCTTCTAGTAATAGGCACAGAGATAGTTTCTCTACTTTTAACAGACTTACAATACATCATGCTGTGACTTTTGTGGCGGCAATGTTTTAAAAAAAGAAGGAAACCAGGATTTTTTACAGATATGTGTCGAACAGGAATTTACAAGTGTGGATAACCAACATATGTTTTTCCTGTCCTCCCTCGAGCTGCCCGAATGGCTGAAATGAGGCTTTGCTTAATTGTAGCACATCTGGCAGCCTTGATGTGGCACCTAGGTAAGGGTTTAGGAATGCAGCTGCAGAGCAATCAGAGTAGGGGGAAGGGGTCAGCTTGTGCAGCTTGTCCCTAACAGTGAAGGACAATAATTCATACTATTTTGTGTAGTATAGATATTGCCCCACTGAAGGCAGCAGGATGAAGTAGATGCCTTTTAGAACTATGAGGAATTTCGAGTACTGAAAGTTGTTATGTAAGCATCAGTGGCATACACCAGCACCAAGGCTGGGTCCTGGACAGGGAATTTTCCTTCAGTGAAAGACGTGGCACATCCCACTAGGCATTATTCCTAGTCCCAACCAGGTATATATTGGCAGCAGTGTCCAAAACACAAAGCTGGGCTGTTAGTATAACTTTAAATTGAATAATGTCATGTTAGTCAACAGGAGGAAGGAATAAAGCAAAGCCTCCTTAGCATAGACAAACGCCATGGCTGAGTCTGAAAGGATTAGGTTATTTCCACATTTACTATACTAATGACTCACCAGACATTAGTCGTGGAAGCGTCTCGTGTGATATGAAAGCCACAGAGTTTAATGGTCCTGAGCTACTTCCTGTCCTCAGCTCTCCGTTCAGAAAAGCTTTGCAAAACTCCTCTATTTGAGGACGTTCAATGTGCAGATTATTTTTAACTTTGCAGTTATCCTTAACATAACAACTTTCCTGCTGAAAATGTAAATCACTTATGAAAGCAATTTATTTTCAAAAACCTTAAAGTTCTTCAGAGTTCTTCAGTTGTTTACTAATAATGAATATGTCAAATCTAACATTTTATATTGCAATATTTTTGTCAGAGGTATTCTAGTTCTTCTATGTATCTGGATCAGAATTTATGTAATAAAGTGTCATTAAGCCTATGCTTTTCTTTTTTATCCTCAATATTTACTTATGTTTAATAATCACGCTATTTTTTAGTTGACAAAAATTGTATATATGTTTTGTGTACAACATACTGTTTTGAAACATGTATACATTGTGGAATAACTAAATCAACTAATTAACTTCTATGTTACTTCACATACCCTTTATGTGGGGAGAACACATAAAATCTACGGTCTAAGCAATTTGTAAGATGGCTGTGCTTCTTAGTGAAACAAACTAACTGAATTTCTGCTTTCTCATAATACTGAGAAACTGAGCACAAGCGATTTAGGCATTATTTATACTAAGCTCTTCTTCATCAGCACAGACATTTAAAAGGTTTTTGAAGCTATTGTTCACCCTGCGGTGGTTTGGGAAATACATTTTTAAACTGTCAATCTAAAACCTAAGTTAATGTATGCAAAAACATTACCCTATTAATAAACTTATTTTCTTCATTGGGGACCTGTTATCGAAAAACAATTCCACTGCAGGAATTAATTAGCTGACAGAGAAATCTTCCCATATAAATGAAAGCATATTGATTCTTATAAAGGACCCTTAAAATTTAAGTACTTAAACATTTTCAGTTCATGACTTTACTAAGTACTCTCTTCCCCCTTTATATAAGCCACATATAGCATCATGGAAACATTTATAAAATATCAGACTTCGTCTTCTCAAGAAAATACATTTCCTGCATGTGAAAAAGGGAATTACGAAGATTCATCTAAATGTTCACTAGCCTAGAATGACAGTATAATATGATAGAAAAAGCACTGAACTAGGATTCAAACAACCTATGTCTAGTCCTACTTCTGCCAGTGCTAAGCAACCTTAGAGCAAGTTATTTAATGTTCTATGCCAGTTCTCATATTAGTAAAAGAAGACAGTCAGACTACTTGATTTAGTAACTCCCTTCTGACTCACATCCTCTAATTATTTTTCAATCACCCATGGAGGAATACATTTGTATGTATCTTACACTTATTTCTCGCACTGTTTTGTAAATAGGATATTGCTTCTTGTAATCATTTTATTGAACTATAATTACTTGGTTAATATCTGAATTTCCCACTAGCTTTTCAGCTCTACAAGGGCATTGGTATTGTCTAATCATTATGATTTGATACAATATTACCAGCATAGTATCAAAGACTGGTAATTTAGTGAACTAAATGCATAGCAAATGTATACTTAAATACTAAACACATAGTGTATATATACTTAAAGATATTAAAATGAATTAATGGAATTCAAATGTTGTATTTGCAAAATAAGGTGTGCTTTTTGCTATAGTCTGAATGTTGATGTCCCCCTGAAATGCATATATTGAAACCTAATACTGAATGCGATAGTATTCAGAGGTGAGACCTTTGGGAAGCGATTAAGCTGAGGGCACCACCTTCATGAATGGAATTAGTTCCCTTATAAAGGAGCTCCAGTGAACTCCCTTGGCTCTTTCACTCACAGAATGTGCCATCTATGAGCAACAGCCCCTCACCAGATACCAAATCTACTGGTTCCTTGATCTTAGACTTCTCAGCCTCCAACGCTGTGAGCAATAAATTTATGTTGTTTATAAATTACCTAGTCCAAGGGATTTTGCTATACAGCCTGAACAGATTAATGCACATTGTTTGTTCTTTATTTTTCTTTCTCCAGTGTTGCCAGATACTGGATTAAGACAGTTGCCTTTTCCACCAGGATACTTAATGTACCATATTATCTTAATTTCACACGAAGATTTATTTCAGTTCTTATTCATTTACAATGCAAGTTGAGTCCAGATACTTGCAAGCTTCAACAGCTTTAGGAGTAGGCAATTCCAAGAAAAATAATATTCTGAATAAAAGGAAATATATATTAAATGCTGTAAAATTAAAACATAAAGCTAAGCTCACAAGAAAGCAGAGTCAAATACTATTAGCTGCCGAAATCATTAACAAAGGACAGTCATGCATCTTCAAACAATGGAGATACATTGTTTTTTAGGTGATTTCTTCATTGTGTGAACATCATAGAGTGTACTTACAGAAACATAGATGGTATAGCCACTACACACTTACGAAAGATGGTATAGATTATTGTTTCCAGGCTACAAACCTTTATTGCATGTTACTGTGCTAAATACTATAGGAAACTGCAACACGATGATCAGTATTTGTGTATATAAACATATTTAAACACAGAAAGGGTACAGTAAAAATGTTATGTAGAAGATAAAAAGAAGTTTCACCTATATAGGGAATGTCCCATGGGACAGCTCACGGGACTGTAACTTGCTCTTTGTGAGTCAGTGAGTGAGTGATGAATGAATGTGATGAGTCATGTAATTGGAAGTCCTGTGTTCAGGTGGAATTCAGCATTGGTTCTTCTTGTAGACCCAGTTTCTAGTAAGGGAAATTTTCCTATGTCACATACAGTTTTACCTTTGTCTTAAGGTCATCCTCTGTCTTTGAGGCAAATTAGTTGCAGCAGTTCCAAGCTTCACATCCATATGCCATATTATCAATAAGGACATTAAGAAGGACAGAGAGAATTCTGAGAGTCACACCTGTAAGATTACTCTCGATTACATGCTCTGCTGTTTCAGGAGAAATGAGTGACCAGGGGCAGAAATGAACTGGGTGAATTTTTGAAATTACGTAAATCTGTTATCATATTTGGAATTGATGGTGGGGTGAGATACTTTAAAAACACATTGGCTATGTGGAGAAGGAGGGAATGCCACAGCCAAAAATCTGGGTACTATTAGAAAACTCAAAGAGGGTAAAGGGAATTTTCCACTATACCATCTTTTCTCCACTGATTAGAAGGGCACTTTCTATTCTGTTCCATTTATTTATTGGTCTGTTCCTTTGACAATGCCTTACTGAATTACTTAATGTTTCGTTATACTTCCATGTATAGTAGATCAGCCTTCTCCATTAGTCTTTTTTTTCAGAATTTGACTTGCTGTTCACACATGTTTTTTCTTTCAGATGTACTTTAGATTTATTTCCTCAGGATATTCACAAATATTTCATTGGGATTTCATTAGGGGTTTTACTGGATTGTTGATTTAAAATAATTGACATATTTAAAATAACGCATCTTTTTTTGTCTAAGGAGGGATGCATATTTTCTTATTTAATTCTTTTTAATATATGGCCATAAATGGCTTTAAAATTTTCTTTGAATTGGTCCTGTACATTTTCTGCTAAGTGTATTCCTAATATTTTATTGCTTTTATTTTTATTTCTTTCATTATAAATCTAACTGACAATTGTATTATATAAATGGATAGTTATCTGAACCTTCTTATTATTTCTAATAGTATTTCAAGTTGATTTTCAGAATTCTCCATACAATCATAACATCTGGATAAAATGATAATTGGGCTTTTCCCTTTTTCCCAATATTTTCATATCATATTTTATTTTATATCTGATTAACTTGGCTAATACTTGTAGAACTAAATTTTAAAAAGAATATTTTACTTTTGAAAACTAGAATGATTCTCTAAATACAAGTCAAGAGTAGTTTTCCATTTACTTCATGAAGAACCTTCTTTCACAGAGTATTTATATATATCCCATTTTTCATCATTCTTTGAAATATATTATCATTGCAATGTATTGTAAATTTAAAACACTCAAGTATAATGGAGTTCAAACTTCAGGTGCATCAAAATTACTTCAAGACTTCTTAAAATTAGTATGCTTTCTTCTAGTCCCAGTGATTCTAATCAGTAAGTATGGACAATTTTAAATAATAGGGAATGCATCATGTAGCTTTTTATGTTTTGTTACTTTAATTCAAATGCTTTTGTTATTTTACTCTTTTAATATAAACAAGTATAAACTGTAAAGTCAGGGAATCATGTATTAATGTTAATATATAAAATTGTCTATAATTTATCTTTGTGTATCATCCTTGTCAGATTCTGGCATCAGCGTACTGGCTTTATTTTCAAAAATAGTAAGATTTTCTTCTTTTTAGTAGCAAGGAACACTTTCTAAGCATCAGAAATAACTTTTTCCTGAAGTTTTTAACAATTCTTTATTAACTATCTGGTCTTTACATTTTTTTGTAGGGTAAAACTTTGACCAATTTTCTAATTATTTTTATTGTTACTATTCTATGTATTTGAATTACTATGAGTTACTTTTGTTATTCATATTTACCAAACAAAATTTTATTTCATCCACATTTTTAAATGTATTAGAGTTTTATAATGTATTTTATATATTTATTTCTTTAGTATTTATGGTTATTTCCTTTTTACTCATATCTAATATTCTAAATTTGTATCATCTTCCTAATTTGATTATTTACTGATTTTTCCCAAGCATGCAGACTTTATATATATTTTAGTTCTCCCATGTTTGTTTTCTGATGTATTATTTTCTAATTTTATCTTTATGGAATTTTTGTTTTCACTTACCATAGGTTTATTTTATTTTTCATACTATAACTTCTGGAAATGTATGCTTAATTTATTTTGTTTAAAAGTGTAAGTGCTTACAACTATATAGTTTCCTATGAATATAGCTTTGGCTCATAAAGTAAGTTTAAAATTAACATTTTCTCATTTTTTTCTATTTTTTTATTTTTATTTTAAGTTCCAGGGTACATGTGCAGGATGTGCAGATTTGTTATGTGTGCCATGTTGGTTTTCTGCACCTATCAACCCATCACCTAGGTATTAAGCCCAGCATACACAGCATACATTAACTATTTATTCCAATGCTTGCCCTCTCCTCACCCTACCCCCAACAGCCCCCAGTGTGTTTGTTCCCCTCTCTGTGTCCATGAGTTCTCATTGTTCAGCTCCCACTCTCATTGTTCAGCTCCCACTTATAAGTGAGAACATATGGGGTTTTGTTTTCCATTCCTGCTTTAGTCTGCTGAGGATAATGGCTTCCAACTCCATCCATGTTCTTGCAAAGGACATATTCTCATTCCTTTTTATGGCTGCATAGTATTCCATGGTGTATATGTACCACATTTTCTTTATCCAGTCTATCATTGATGGGCATGTGGGTTGATTCCATGTCCTTGCTATTGTGAATAGTGTTGCAATGAACATACATGTGCATGTATCTTTGTAATAAAATGATGTACATTTTTTTGAATATATACCCAGTAGTAGAATTGCTGAGTCAAAAGACATATCTTGTTCTAGATCTTTGCCACACTGTCTTCTACAATGGCTGAGCTAATTAACATTCCTGCCAACAATGTAAAAGTGTTCCTATTTCTCTACAACCTTGCCAGCATCTGTTGTTTTTTGGTTTTTAAATAATCACCAATCTGGCTAGCATGAGATGGGATATTATTGTGGTTTTGATTTGCATTTCTCTAATGATCATTGATTTGAGCTTTCTAAAATATGTTTGTTGGCCACATGAATGTCTTTTGAGAAGTGTCTGTTCATGTCTTCTGCCCACTTTTTAATGGGGTTTTTTGTTTTTTTCTTGGAAATTTGTTTAAGTTCCTTGTAGACTCTGGATATTAGACCTATGTCAGATGGATAGATTGCAAACATTATCCCCCATTCTGTAGGTTGCCTGTTCACTCTGACACTAGTTTCTTTTGCTGTGCAGAAGCTCTTTTGCTTAGTTAGATCCCCTTTGTCAATTTTTGCTTTTGTTGCAGTTGTTTTTGGTGATTTCATTGTTAAATCTTTGCCCATGCCTATGTCTTAAATGGTATTGCCTAGATTTTCTTCTAGGGTTTTAAAATTTTGGGGTTTTACATTTAATTCTTTAATCCATTTTGAGTTAATTTTTGTATAAAATGTGAAGAACAGGTCCAGTTTCAATTTTCTACATATGGTTAGTCAGTTCTTCCAGCACCATTTATTAAATAAGGAATCCTTTCTCCATTGCTTGTTTTTGTCAGGTTTCTCAAAGATCAGATGGCTGTAAATGTGTGGTCTTATTTCTGAGTTCTTTATTCTATTCCATTGGTCTATGTGTCTGTTTTTGTACCAGCACCATGGTGCTTTGGTTATTGTAGCCTTGTAGTATAGTTTGAAGTCTGGTAGTATGATGCCTCCAGCCTTGTTCTTTTTGCTGAGGAGTGCCTTGGCTATACAAGCTCTTTTTTTGGTTTCATATGCACTTTAAAATAGTTTGTTTTGTTTTTTTGTTTGTGTGTTTGTTTTAGATTCTGTGAAGAATGTCAATGGTAGTTTAATGGGAATAGCATTGAATCTATAAATTACTTTGGGCAATATGGCCATTTTCATGATATGGATTCCTTTTAACTATGAGCATGAAATGTTTTCCATCTGTTTGTGTCCTCTCTGATTTCCTTGAGCAGTGGTTTGTACTTCTTGAAGAGGTCCTTTTCTAGATATCTGTAATATGGTTTTGATTCCCTCATACACCTGAATTGTTTGGGAGAATATATTTAAGTTTCAGAGTTAGAGAGTTTTTGATTATTGTTGTTTTTATTTCTACTATTATTCTTTCTAGGTGTATAGTAAAAGAGGAATGTGATATTTAACATAATGTTTACTTTAAATAGTTATTCATGCACATAAAGAGCCTAACAATAGAACAGACAGTTTTTGAGTTACAGTGGTTTGACTTACAATTTTTCTACTTTACAATGGTGCAAAAGTAATATGTATTCAGTAGAAACTATAGTTTGTGTACCCATATAATCATTCTGCTTTTTACTTTCAATACATAGTCTTTATTTCTGAAAAATATTTTTGAATTATTTTATTGATAATTATTAAGCTTCTGTTTTCTCTCTTCTCTCGTTCTGAAATGTCTATCTTTTAGAGATAGGACTGCCTGGATTTGTCCTCTAATTTTCTAATATTTTCTCACCTAATTTCCATCTCATTATCTTTTTGCTTTTTCTGGGTTATTTCTCATAATTTATCTTCTGATACTTTTAAATTTCTGCTAACATTTTTTAAAATTCTAAGAGTACTTTAAAATTATCAGCATACTTGTTTTTCATAGTTTTATTTCAGATTTCTTATTTCAAAAAGTCATCACTTCCTCCAAGATGTGTTCTGTCTTCTTCTTTTAGGCTTTCCTGAAATATCTGATAATTCCCCAATTGCTTGCTCTTAATTGAGAGTGGAGAATAAAAAATCTAATTTGAAGTTCTGAGCATGAGTGCAAGTTGGTTTGGCTCACTACCTGTGAATGACTGATGTCATTATATGTTGAGTGTCCCTAACCTGAAAATCCAAAATCACAAATGCTAACAAAATCTGAAACTTTTTGAATGCCAACATGATACCACAAGCAGAAAATTCCACACTGATCTCATATAACAGGTAATGGTCAAAACAAAAATTCTCAACATACAGTTTATATAGCATAGCCAAGAAAATGAGAAAAGACCCTTCAAGCCTTCTTCAGTGTAATATATCTTTTCCACAGATGCCCAAATTCTCATCTAAAACATAACATGCAGTGTACGGTAACCTTTTAATCAAAAACAGCATCGTAAGTGGATACTGAAAGCCTGCTGTGTTTGTTGTTGCTGTTGTTTAATAGCTAACACAGATATCCTTGTGATGCTATTGTGCTGCTTAGTTACCATGAACACATTCTTCTTTTCACTGTATTAATGATATGTCTTTTTTTTTTTTTTTTTACTTCTAAGTACTGATGTGCAAATGAGTGGAAGAAAATGATAGCTTATCAGAAGCATACAAATTTAGAGTAACTGGTAATGCCAAACAGCAAGATTGCCCACATGGGTAGCTGAGAAAGGAACCCCTTTGCTTACTGATGGTTCATGTACACAAACTTTGTTTCATGCACAAAATTATTTAAAATGTTGAATAAAATCACCTTCAGGCTATGTGTATAATGTATATATGAAATATCAATGAACTTCATATTTAAACATGGGTTCCGTCTCCACATAATCTCATTACATATGTGGAAATATGCCAAAATTCAAAAAATATCTGAAATCTGAAAACCTTCCTAAGCATTTTGGTTAAGGGACCCTCCAACTGTATCTTGACTTTGTCCTTGGGTCAATCTGTTTCTGTAGATAAGATACTTTGTATTTTCTCACTACAGGTAACTATAGATGCCAGCCTTCTGGGAGTCAAAGTGCTGAAAGAGGCTGAGAGGGAATTACTCAACACTCAGGAAGTAATTGCACATTCAGTCCCCTTTATTTTCAGTATGTTAATCCCATACTGGTGTACCTGTTGCTCTCTAATCCATAACACCTCTGTTTTAGCTGCTCCAAAAAATAAAACATTTTTTCCTTTACTGGGGTGGAAGGTTTCATTTGGGATTCTATTTCTTAGGCAATTTTTCAAATTATTCTCCTTATTTTACAGTCCTTTTCTTCATTTCCAGAGGCATTTGCTGCTGCTGATTCCTGAGTTTTTTAGAGCATTACTAATTGGATTGGCTCTAGGTTTTTTCACCTGTAGGTTCGGATTTAGTTTTCTCTTGTTTGTTAAATCATTTATCACCCTTCATCTTCTTTCTAATTGTCTTGCTTTACACTTTAAAATAATTATACTTTATAGTTTGTGTGTGGGAAGAGAAGAGTGGGGACTGGGAGGGAGTGAAAATAGATGGATGTGTTCAACATCCCTAACTGCAAGTCAGGGATATGAGTCTTCCTTTTTCTGTTTGTTTGTTTGTTTGTTTGTTACTGAGATTTCCTTTGTTGCGTATTTACATGATTACTTCTATAAATGTTCTGTGGAAACTTGAAAAAAACCTGCATCCTCTGGTTCTGAATTGTAGAGTCTGAATTACAGAGTTTTATACATATATATATATATTTGTTTCCATGTTCTATAGTGCTCAAGATATGTTCTGTAGCATTCAAGATGTTTCATTAAAAAATAAAAAGGGTGCATTCAGTTATAAGATTAAATTTATGGAAGTTTAATTTACAGGATGGTAGCTATAATTAATGTTAATATATACTTGAAGTTTGCTAAAAGATCTTAAGTGTTCTTACTACAAAAATACTAATTATATAAGGTGATGGATATGTTAATGAGCTTGATTGTGGCAATCATTTCACAATATATAATTACATCAAAATGTCATGTTGTATATTTTAAATATACACAATTTTTTTTTTTAGATAGGATCTCACTCTGTTGCCCAGGCTAGAGTACAGTGGCATAATCTCAGCTCATGCAGCCTTGACCTCCTGGGCTTATGGATCCTCCTACCTCAGCCTCCTGAGTAGCTGAGATGACAAGCTTGTGCCACCATGCCCAGCTAACTTTTTTATTTTTTCTGGAGACAAGTTCCCATCATGTTTCCCAGGCTGGTCTCAGATTCCTGGACTCAAGTGATTGTCCTACTTTTGTCTCTCAATGTGCTGGGATTGCAGATGTGAGCAAATGCACCTGGCCTATATACAATTTTTATTTGTCAATTATACTCCAGTAAAGCTGGGGGGAAAATAAATAAATAGATAAATAATATAAGATTTCTGAATATTTGTGGGAAACATTGCCTATCCAGTCAACTTCTGGGTGCTGTTAAATGTGTATTAGCATATTAAAGGCCTCTGAAAACATGAAATTAAAAAATCATTTACCCTTGAAATGATTCTCAAATTTATTTAACAGTGAATTTTATTTCACAGCAGCTACTAATCTCACACCATTCCGAGAAAAGCTGTATGAGATCATCCTTATGTAATTATTCAGATCCTCTGTTATCTTATTTGGTATTTACATACTTTATCCATCAAATATCAAAAGACTTATGTTAAAGTCTTCTCATATTAATTTTAATGTGCTTTTCACTCTGTGTTCACACAAAAACTGCATTTCTGTAATCCCAGCACTTTGAGAGATCAAAGCAGGAGAATCACTTGAGTCCAGGAATCTGAGACCAGCCTGGGAAACATGATGAGAACTTGTCTTCACAAAAAATTGCATTTTTGTGTGGCAAACTTAGCTTATCATCATTCTAAGACTATATCTTTTGTTAAGGAAGTTGGTTGTAGTTAGTTGATAAAATGATGAGTGTTTCAGTTTGTGCTTTTAACTGTTATATTTTGTTAGCTATTATTACTGATGTTATCGTTCTTTAAGGCTTATGTTTGTATTAGCCTTTCATAGACCTGTTATTATGACTATCTGCTTTCTAAACCTGAATGTATATTAAGTAGAAAGTAAACTACTAGACTATAAATATTCTTGGCAAAATCTAAAGTATATACTGGTGAAGAGCACAGGGTCTGAATGTAGACTACTGGATTTTAGGAGTGGTTCCATCACATGTTAAATAATTATGAAAACTCTCTTACCTCCATCTTTGAAATAGGAATAATAAGACCACATGTCACAGGGTTGTGTCTAGGATAAATAAAAATACTGTAGGAGACCAGAATCTGCCACTCTCTTTGGCATAGGGATTATATTGAGCTGAAGGCAATTGAGAAGAAGCAGATAGAAGAAAATCTCTCTGCCCTTCTCCTATTTGCCTAAAAGCAGGACATACATTTACCAAAACAAAGGTGTACTACTCCCCTCTCTACCAGGAAGGACAAAGGCCCCCTTAGACTAATCAGCTTGGAGATGCTGCCAGAAGAGTCTTCATTAACCAGGTTTATTAACTAGCTTTTATCTATCATTTATTTGCCTTTTCACAATTTTCAGTCTGTAGAAACTCAAAGTTCTTAGCCTTTGTCTTGTCACTTCTCTAAAAATGTACGTTTTTTTTTTTGGTCAAAATTCTGTATAAGTCATACTTCTAGTCCCTCTCTTTAAGAATTATTCATGCCACGGGTATCTCCTTGGATATGTGAAATATACATGTTAACAAATCTCTGTTTTTGTATTGTTAATCTGTCTTTTGTTACAGGGATCCATCACAGCTAATAACTAAGGGTAGAAGAAAATTATTTTTTCTTCCCCTACTATATATATGACCTGTCTAATATGTAGCAGTAATTGCTCATTATTAAGACATGTTGTTAAAAACATATATTATGAACATTTTTTAAAAAAATTAATGAGTATGATTAATGAAATAAAGGGTAAATAATTTAGTGTCACCCAATTTTTACATGACTAACTCCTATAATGACATTGGTTTACCTTGCAAAATAATTTCCCTCTTTCACATCCTTTCCTGTCTTCACTTTTAGTCCATATAATTAGTTTGAATGTTAGAGAGACCAGTTTTCACAGAGTGGGCAAAAGACTCAAACTGTCTGTCTAATCAAATATCCTGCTAAATACAAATGTAGAACAATCAAGTTTTGAAAAATAATTAAGACTTTTTATATAGCAAAAAGATTACACAAAGTTTTACAATGACTTTTGTAAGGAATAATAATGACAAAAAAGAAAAATTCCCCCCAAAAAAACGTTTTAGTATCAATATTCATAGTAACTCCATAAACTTGCCACCAAGTTTTACTATGAAAGAAAAAAAAAAAACTAGCATAGTAATTGAACAGCAATCATCAAAGTGGGGTATGGCAGAGGGGCATGCATATATGCTTGATGATAGGCCCAACTGCTATGGTTATTTAGTTTAAGTTATCCTTGCCAACAGTTTAACACTTCAGAAGACAGCATGTGCTTATCAAAATAGGGCTATTTATTTTATGGTGCTTTCCTCAAATGTCAACATAACTGTAAAAAGAACATTAAAGGTTTTAGATATGTTATAACTAAAATATTTTTGACACTCCATACTCTTTAGCTGATGAATGTCAACTGAGGCTTTGTGTGGTGTTCTTAATGAAATACACTAAATCAGCTAAAAAATACAACTGTAGCATTTTGAAAAATACAAAGGTCACAGCAGAGCAGCTAACTGTTCCATCCATGTCAATTTCACTTCAGCCATTTTATAGAGATAGTCTTCAGGTTCAGTTGAGTAGACATTGACATTTATTTATTACCAGAAAGGACAAAAGTTTCTTCTTGTGTTCTTTAAATGAACTCCTTTGTCATAAATAATGTTTTGTCTACCAGATTTCTGTATTATGGAGAAAAATTTTCTTTTTTCTAATTAACTAATTGGAAATCTATTAGTAAATATTTTGAATGTATATCCTTTTCCTTAGTAAGCTTTCACTCAATAAAACGATTCAAATCCATTAATAGAGTTTTCCTGAATAAGTTACTACTATGATGGTTGTAAAAATAATATTCTAAATCTATCAGTCCTTTTCCACTTCTTTGTTGACAGTTTCTTAGCTTAATATATAGCAGGTCTTTATTGCCATTGAAAATTGGAAAAAACTGTAATGGGAACCACTTTTGTCAGTCACACATTACAAATTGCATATAAGCAATATTCAAATTATAATTATATTGTTTTGTTTCCTATATATTTTATTTTAAAATGTCAAATGCTAACTGGGCAGTCATATGTTAGTCAATGGATCAATTATTTTGACTGACTTATGAAGAAAGGGATAATCAATGTACTCCAAGTCAAGGTTACCTAGTATATTGATGGTTTAATCAGAATTATAAACTTGGAATTTCAACAAATTCTGTGTGCCTTTTCTATCTTGTTTTACCGTGAAATTATTCTCACCATCACTATCATTACCTTACTTTTGTCAATCATATTATAGTATCTGTGAAGTAGTTTGAATGCCTTGAAATAAAGTAGCATTTCACCACTTGTCTCCATTATTAAACTTAAGAACAAGACCATTGTTAGAGGTGATCCCTAACTGATTTAAAATAAACAAATTTTGCAGTAGTGAGCTAATTAAATGGAGATTAAATGGTTTCATTTTGGAGCTTTTGAAAGGTATGGCAGAGGCTATTCCCTCCTTCCTTTACAGCAATTGTATTCTTAAAGAATATGATGAATTATTTCCTTATGTATTTAGATCCTGACCTTTAAATGTGTGCTGTTATAAAATGCACATAGAATTGTTTGTTATGTTGATTATTAAACCCTACAATATTTCTGTGACATTGAATTGAATTTTGTAGTTTTTCAGAAATTTCTAATGGCAATGATAAATGACAAATATTAATTGACTATGGCACTTCATTTATAAACAATAGCTTAAATAAAATGAAATTCTTAAACCTCTCATCTAGACTTTATCTTCAATTTTTACCCTTAGAAAGGGCTAATCAGTGCCAACTTTAGTTAATTTAAGATAAAAGGAAACATCCCTTATCCATTAGTAAATATTTTATCATGAGGTTTTACTCCTAAAATTTTAAAAGATTGGATTAAACAGCTATTGAAAAACATCTATGCATGCCATACAATATGATTATATCAGTCAGTTTTTAGTTGCAAGCAACCAACACCATAACAAGTCGAAGCAGAAAACAAATCTATTAAGTCATATTAGGGAGTTCATAGAATTATTAAAAGTTGATATGGTTTGGCTGTGTCCCACCCAAATCTCATGTTGAATTGTAGCTCCCATAATTCCCATGTGTCATGGTGGAGACCAGTGCAAAGTAATTGAATCATGGGGATGGATCCTTCTCATGCTGTTCTCATGCTAGTGAATAAATCTCATGAGATCTGATGGTTTCATAAAGGGAAGTTCCCCTGAAAACACTCTCTTGCCTGCCGCCATGTAAGACATCACTTTGCTTCTCACTTGCCTTCCACCATGATTGTGAGGCCTCACCAGCCATGTGAAACTGTGAGTCAATTAAATCTTTTTTATTTATAAATTACCCAGTCTCAGGTATGTCTTTATTAGTAGCCTGAGAACACACTAATACAGTAAATTGGTACCAAGAAGTGGGGTGCTGCTGTAAAGATACTAGAAAATGTGGAAGCAATTTTAGAACTGGGTAACAGGCAGAGGTTGGAACAATTTGGAGGGCTCAGAAGAAGACAGGAAGATGTGGGAAGTTTGGAACTTCCAAGAGACTTGTTGAATGACTTTGACTGAATGCTACTCATCTCAGATGGAGTTGAGAAACTTGTTGGGAACTGGAATAAAGATGACTCTTGCTACATTTTAGCAAGAGGGATTTTGACCCTGTCCTGGAGATTTGTGGAACTTTGAACTTGAGAGAGATGATTCAGGTCATCTAGTGGAAGAAATTTCTAACCAGCAAAGCGTTCATTATGTTACTTGAGTGCTGTTAAAAGCATTCAGTTTTATGTATTCACAAAGTTATGGTTTGGAGTTGGAACTTATGTTTAAAACAGAAGTGGAACATAAAAGTTCAGAAAATTTGCAGCCTGGCAATGCTATAGAAAAGCAAAACCCATTTTCTAATAAGAAATTCAAACCAGCTACAGAAATTACATAAGTAACAAGAATGCAAATACTAATTGCCAGGACAATAAGGAAAATGTTTCCAGGGTATGTTACAGACCTACTCAGCAGTCCCTCTCATCACAGAACTGAAGGCCTAGGAGGAAAGAATGATTTCATGGGCCAGGCCCAGGGACTTCCTGCCGTGTGTAGCTTAGGGACTTGGTGACCTGCATTCCAGACACTCCAGCTAGGGCTAAAGGGGGCAAAGCTACAGCTCAGTCTGTGACTTCAGAGTTCCAAGCATTGGCAGCTTCCATGTGGTGCTAAGCCTGTGGGTGCACAGAAGTGAAGTACTGAAGTTTAGGAAATCCACCTAGATTTCACAGGATGTATAGAAACACCTGGCTGTTCAGAGAGAATTTTGTTGCAGGGGTGGGGCCCACATGAAGAACCTCTGCTAGGGCAGTGCAGAAAGGAAATATGGGGTTTGAGCCCCAACACAGAGTTCCCACTGAGCCAGTACCTAGTGGAGCTGTAAGAAGAAGGCCACCATCCTCTAGACCCCAGAATGATAGATCCACCAACATTTTGCACCATGCACCTGGAAAAGCCAGACTTTCAATTCCGGCCCATGAAAGCAGCCAGTAGGAGGGGCTGTACCCTGCAAAACCACAGGTGCAGAGCTGCCTAATACCATGGAAAACCACCTCCTGCATCAGCATGACCTGGATGCAAGACATGGAGTCAAAGGAGATCATTTTGGAGCTTTAAGATTTGACTGCCCTGCTGGATCTCAGGCTTGCATGGAGCCTATAGCCCCTTTATTTTGGCCAATTTCTCCCATTTGGAATGCGTGCATTTACCCAATGCCTAGACATCATATCTAGGAAGTAACTAATTTGCTTTTGATTTTACAAGCTCATAGGCAGAAGGGACTTGCCCTGTCTCAGATGAGACTTTGGACTGTGGACTTTTAAATTAATGCCGAAATGAGTTAAGACTTTGGGGGACTGTTGGGGTGGCATGATTTGTTTTGAAATGTGAAGACATGAGATTTGGGAGGGGCTAGGAGCAGAATGATGTGGTTTGTCTGTGTCTGCAGCCAAACCTCATCTTAAATTGTAGCTCCCATAATTCTCGTGTGCTGGGGGAGGGACCTGGTGAGAGGTAATTGAATCATAGAAGCAGGTCTTTCCCATGTTGTTCTCATGAGAGTGAGTAAGTCTTTCTAGATCTGATGCTTTTATAAATGGTATTTCCTCTGCACACACTCTCTTGCTTGCCACCATGTAAGACGTCACTTTGCTTCTCATTCACTTTCTGCCATGATTGTGTGGCCTTCCCTGCCATGGGAAACTGTGAGTCCATTAAACCTCTTTCCTTTATAAATTACCCAGTCTCAGGTATGTCATTATTAGCAGTGTGAGAACAGACTTATACAGAAATGCAAGACAAATAGACTTGAAGATAAGCTTCCAGTAACAATACTGAAACCCACATCATAGAATTGGACTGATGAGGAAGCTGCTGCCAATGCTGCCATTTTTCTGCCTGTACACAAGTGGCCAAGAACTCAAATATCTATTGTAGGTGTTAGAGTTAATTTTCAAACTTGGATGCCTCTGTCATGACTTGGGCCAGAACAATGCATGTCCCACTCAGAGCCTGATTCCTTATGCTACTGAGTTCTGAATTGAAGTCTCAGGTTGGTGTATCTACAAAATCACATACCTTCAGCCTACCTTAAAGGGAGAGCAGCAAAATAAATTTTCTGGATTTAACTCTGGCAAGGTGGGAACCAATATGTGTAACACTATCAATATGTAAAGATGATGTTCAGAAAATGTTAGACAGCCATAAATGACAGTTGACTGTTATGTAATATTCTATAAAGAACACACATACTTCCACACATGCACTTACATACATGTGTGCATACACATATACAATCAATGAAGTACAAAACATTATTCCAAGATTTGAGTTACTCTGTTTGGTGGCTGGGTGGCTTTTGGCAGGATATAACCTCTCTAAGCTCTAGTTTTCCCTTTTAGAGGGAATTAGCAATAGCAGCTATCTCACAAGGATTTTGTTAGGATTAAATGAGATAACTCACATAAAGCTCTTAGCACTCTACCTTACACATAGCAATGGCTAAGCTATTTTATGTAATTATTAATTCTCATTTCAGTCCCTTCTCCAAACCTTTGAATTGTACCCTTTTTCTTTCATTACTATGTATACAATTAACTTACAAGTTTAGATCATGAAGGGTTAGAAAAATGTTTTTAAATCTTAAAACCAGCGGAAACAAAAAGTAGTTAAACCAGCAACATAGGATTGAATCTTTCCAATTTCTAGTTAATGTCACGTGTAGCTTATAGAGTTTCCTTGCATTGTGTTCCAAAGAATATTACTTTTTTCTTTAGTCTTTGTAGTTGTTTCAGTCTTACAATTACATATGCTAAAACTTGTTCTCTGTGATTACAGCTTATTCCTTACACTGACAATAATTCAAAACTATTCATTCATATTTGTTCTCTGTAGTATAGTCCCACATTAAAATAGCCATACACAATACTTCATCCAGGCAGTCAGAAGAAAGAAAGAACAAAAGAGAGGGTCATATTTATATCTGTATTTCTAAACCTTATAAATCAGTTCTCCAATTTAAAACTATTGTAAGGAACATAAAGGTTTTGTAATTTGATAAGAAACAAAAGAGCCTACCAGCTGCATTTTCTTTCCTGAGATTGATTTTATAATTTCTCATTAATTACCACTGTGCTATCAATAGCAATCAACAGTGTAAGAAATAGAGACACATTTTATCATCATAATAATCATAACCAAAAGGAATTATATATCAAAAGAAGACCACAAGTGGACATTTGGATTATATACTCCATAGGGTCAACTATCATGTTGTGTACATAGAAGACAATTCTTATTTAGTGTTTAGTATACTTTTTTTCAGCTCAACATCGTAGTATCATCTTGATCTGGCCAGGTTTATATGTTCTGTGCTCTATGAACTATAGAATAAGAATATCAGGCCGGGCGCAGTGGCTCATGTCTGTAATCCCAGCACTTTGGGAGGCCAAGGCAGGTGGATCACGAGGTCAGGAGTTCAAGACCAGTCTGGCTAAGATTGTGAAACCCTGTCTCTACTAGAAATACAAAAATTTGCCAGGCAGGCTGGTGGGCACCTGTAATCCCAGCTATTTGGAAGGCTGAGGCAGGAGAATTGCTTGAACTTGGGAAACGGAGGTTGCAGTGAGCTGAGATCACACCATTGCACTCCAGCTTGGGTGACAAAGCAAGATTCCATCTCGAAAAAAAAAAATATATATATATACATATATATATGTATATATATACATATTAGTCAGATTTGAACCATCTTAAGTAACTGGAAAAGTAAATATTTTCTTCCAGAGACTCGAAACCAAATCATTATAATAAGAATTGGGTACTAAAATCAAGCAATAATAATTTTGATGAGAATAGGGAACACTTGTACACTGTTGGAAGGAATGTAAATTAGTACAACCACTATGGAGAACAATTCGGAGGTCCCTCAAAAAAACTAAAAATAGAGCTCCTATACCATCTAGCAATTCCAGTCCTAGGTATTCCACCCAAAAGGAAGGAAATCAGTGTATCGAAGAAATCTCTTCACGCCCATGTTTACTGCACCACTATACACAATAGCCAAGATTTAGAAGCAACCTAATGTCCATCAACAGATGACTGAATAAAGAAAATGTGATACATATACACAATGGCCATACTATTGGACCATAAAAAAGAATGTGAGTCTATCATTTGAAACAACAAGGGTGGAACTGGAGACCAGATATTAAGTGAAATAAGCCAGGAACAGAAAGACAAATATCACATGTTCTCACTTACTTGTTGGTTCTAAAAATCAGAACAGATTAATTCACGGACATAGGAGAAGGATGGTTACCAGAGGCCGGAAAGAGTACTGGGCAGCTGAGAGGGAGGTAAGGATGCTTCATGCATACAAAAATAGTTAGAAAGAATGAATAAAACCTAATATTTGATAGCACAACAAGGTGTCTATAGCCAATAGTAACCTTCATTGTATATTTTAACATAAAGAGTGTGAAGAGTGTGATTACATTGCTTGTAACGCAAAGGACAAATGCATGAAGAAAAAGATACCATATTTCCATGATGTGCATATTATTTCACAGAGCATGCCTGTATCAAACCATCTCATATGCCTCATAAATATATACACCTACTATCTACACAATTTTCTTAAAAAAGAATTGGGCACTGATTTATTCTTTGACTAATACCAAATAGTCACTTCTTAGACTAGGCTTCTTAAAACAATATTCTATTCATTTAAATACTATTTGTCATTGTTAAAAAAATACCTGTGGAGAAATGTAAGGTGGTAATAAAGGCTTTTTTTTAAGTTAGACTCTTTTGAGTTATGTAAATATACATGAACAAATTACCAATGAGAATCAATCTTAACTTTTATTTATTTTGTAATGAGAAAAAAGTGGCTGCATCACAGTTATCTGGCTTGTTTAAAATACTGCTTACTTTTCTCTCTATGAACATTTAATTAAACACATGCATGCATATATAGGATGTTTCCTTACATGCTTAGTTTTACTACCATATATTAAGTGATAATAAAAATGACAATTTATTCTGTAGAATGAAAAAAAATTTCTTGCCAATTTTGGAAAGGTAATGCCAAAATGATCTATCTTGTAAAATTCAGACCTTCATTGTCTGTGTAATATTGCCTGGAAGTATGTGGGATTAGGCAGGGAATATAGTCCAGGGAGGTACTGGTTCTCTCCTAGCAAGCATGTTGGTATCAGTGGCAGAGAATTATGGACATAGGGTTGTTCAGTCATTAATTCATTCATTAATCAGTAAAACCTGTTTTTTAGTATTTTCTATAATCAGGAACTCTTCTTGATACTGGAAATACAGCAGGTACATGAGAGAAAGCAGTAAACTAAAACAAAGAAAAAAATCCCTGCCATCATGAAACTTACATTCTATTAATGGAGAGAGACAATCAATGAATACATGCAATAAATATTTGTATATACAGTTGAGCTTTGAACCACATGGATTTAAACTATGCAGGTTCACTATGCAGAGGTTCTTTTACCTCTTCCACCCCGATACATGAAGACCAACCCGTCTTTTTCTTCAGCCTACTCAACCCAAAAACAATGAGGATGGTTGTGAAACCCTCAATGATCCATTTCCACTTAACGAATAGTAAATATATTTTATCTTCCTTATTATTTTCTTAATAACATATTCCTTTCTCTAACTTAGTTTACTATAAGAATACAGTATATAATACATATATGTAATAAACAAAATATGTGTTATTCAACTGTTTATGTTATTGGTAAGGCTTCCAATTAACAGTAGGCTATTAGTAGTGAAGTTTTTGAGGAGTCAAACTTGTATGTGGGTATTTGATTTCATGGGAGTTAGTACTCCTAACCCCCATGTTGGTCAAGGGTCAATTATATGTGTGTGTATGTATGTGCATATATGTGTATATACCTATATATGTATATACGCACAGAGTATGTTAGATAATGGTAAAGACAAAAGAGAAAAAGAAGTGTAAATGAACTCAGATTCAGCTGCTTGGCACTCAAAATGCCAAATACAAAAGAGAAGAGGTTTAGTAGAAGGAAAGCAGCTTTATTCAAATGTCAGGAGTTGAGATGGTCAGACTCAAGCCTCAGAGAAACCATCTCAAATTTTCAAACTGAGTGAAGGTGTTTGAAAAGGGGAACTTGGCACAGGAAACATGCTGGAGTAGTGAAGGCACAGGCCTGCATGTCTTGTTCAGATAGCTGCCTTAACTTATTGCTCGCTGGGAGTACTAGTTAGCACCATTTCAACTGTGGCCAGGTTGTTGATTAATGAATGGCCTTGGGGTAATCTCTAGGTGGGGGAGAATTCTGCAACTTGGTTTTCATGCCAGGTTTATTTCAAATTAGCCTCTGGAGTTTCTAAGCAAACATGTATTTAAAAGCGTGGATGGTGCAAGGGAGTGTCTTGTGTGAAAGAGAGGGAAACAAGAATTTCAAAATACATTTCAAGGCTATGTTCTAAGGCTAAAGTAAACAAGATTTTAAAATGCATTTCAAAGTTGAGATGTTCAGTTACAACTTCTCACTGTCAAATACCATTCAATTTCTATGGAAAGTCCATGACTTGTCCCATCTTGCTACTTCCTTCTGAAAAGGGACATAATTAGGGGGCAATAAAATGGAATTTGTTCTCTTGAAATTGAAAATATTCTCAAGTCCATGGACTTACATAAGAAATTTGTTGGAGTATCATGGTATGAGGATCCAGGAGTCTCTGGGAGAGTCAGTCCTGCATACAGGAGTGTATGACTGCACAACAGTAATATCCACAGCAGCAGAGAAGAACAGAAAGTAGAATTGCAATTATACTATATATAAGAGTTTTCCGTGCATTGGTGAGTCAACTCAGCCATGCTGTTAAGGGGTCCTGGAATGAGGCATCTGTAGCAGAAATATGGGTGTCTAATGCTTACACAGCTTGGGTTATACTGTGAGAATAATCATATATATATATATATATATATATATATATATGCACACACAACATTTAGTCTTAATCAATGCACAAGTGCCACCTTGGGCTGCAGTTAGGATGTCTACAGCCATATAGTTTTTATAAAGCCACTGTTTGGTAAAATTCGTCAGTAAAGTCATCTGTTTCTAGACTTTTCTTGTTAAGAAATATATTCCACTTTCAATAGTGGGCAGAATATCCAGACTGAAGACCAGTAAGAAAATTGAGGACTTGAGCAGCACAATAAACCACATAGACCTAATAGACATTTAAAATATCCCATCCAACTGCAGCAGAGTAAGTATTCTTCTCAGGTACACAGGAACCTTTCTTTAGGATAGATCACAGAATGAGTCATAAAATAAATCTTAACAAAATTAGTAAGACTGAAATCACACCAAATATGTTTTCTGACCACAATGGAATAAAATTATAAATTAATAGTAGTATGAAAACTAAAAAAAAATCACAAATGTATGGAAAAGACTAAATATTTTTGCTTATAAATATTTCTATTTAGTGAGTTCACTGTTACAAATAACTTTGCATTTGACTATTCCTTATCAAGTGTTGTGTCAAATGTGATAAAATTACTCCTGATAAGCATTTCTAAATCTAATGTATGTTTTGTTTTAAGAGATAGTTTGTATTTAATCAATGTTTATTTTAGTTTATGTTATGTAACATTTGTTCTTCTAAATAACTTGGCATTTTAATCTAACGTAAGTCCTGAAAACTTCATAATTTGAGCTTAAGCGTTTATCAACCTCCAACTAATTTCAATAATATGATAAATATTTAGATTTGAGGTATTCACTATTATGCCTAATATACGGATTCCTTAAAGATTTTAATAAAATTATGCTTGTTTCATTCTTTATAAATTTTACTTGTAAAATCAGCAAGGTATGTTTTTATTGTTAAATATTTGGTGTTGCATCCTTTTTACCAAAATTCTGTATGTCTATTTCAAATTTGTGTATATTAATGATCAGAACAAATGCCAAGAACATAATTCTAAGCTTGCTAGGAGCTGATCTGGGGAACATTCCAAAATTTCAGTCACCAAGTGCTCCAATTTAACTAGGAAATTCAACCAACAACAACTCAAAGAGGAGGTTCAAAATCTGAGTGGCAAAATTTAATGTTACTATGTAGTAAGCATTTGCACAAAATAGAATCTTGGTATAAATCTTTATATTTGTTGGCAGAGAAATGGAGCATTAAGATGTGTTTGGGATAAAAAATAAAGGTGTTGTGAGAAGGCAACAGGTCTGTAGTATTTTGTGAACTGGAAATCAGGCCTTTCAGGGTGGCTTTCTTATTTTATTAATGACATGGATTTTTGAAACATTATTTAAAAACAATGCAAATGATATTTTTAGATGTTATTATATATTGTACACTTGAAAAATTTGAAGAGAGTAAACTTTAAAATTTATTTTATTTTTTTTTATTTTTTAAATTTTAGATTCAGAGAGTACAGGTGGTTTGTTACACTGATATATTGTGTGATGCTGAGGTTCAGGCTTCTAATGTTCCTATTGCCCAAGTAGTGAGCATAATACTCAACAGGTAGACTTTTAACCCTTTCCCTGCTCCCCCATCCCTACTTTTAGAATACCCAGTGTTTATTGTTAACATCGTTGTGTCCGTGTTCACCCAATATTTAGCTCCAGCTACCACTTATAAGTGAGAACATGCAGCATTTGGTTTTCTGTTTCTATGTTAATTTGCTTAAAATAATGGCCTCATGTTGTATCCATGTTGCAGCAAAAGACATAATTTTGTTTTCTGGCTGCATAATATTTTATGGCATATGTGTATCATATATTCTTTATCCAATCCACAATTAACACACACCTAGGTTGATTCCATGTCTTTGGTATTGAGAATTGTGCTGCAATAAACATACAAATGCAAGTATCTTTTTGGTAGAATGATATATTTTCCTTTGGCTACATATCCTGCAATGGGATTGCTGGATCAAATGGCAGTTCTGTTTTAAATTGTCTGAGAAATTTCCAAACTGCTTTCCAGTGACTGAACTAATGTATATTTCCACCAGCAGTGTATAAGCATTCCCTTTTTTCCCCAACCTCAGCAGCATATGTCATTTTTTAACTTTTTAGTAATAGCCATTCTTACTGGTGTGAGTTGGTATCTCACCCTGGCTTTGATTTGCAAGAAGAGTAGAGTTTAAATGTTCTCACACAAAAAAAGGTAAATATGTGAGGTAATAGATATATAATTAGCTTGATTTTGCCATTTCACAGCACATACATATACCAAAACATCATGTTGCATACTCTAAATTTATATAATTCTATTGGTTAAAACATTAATTAAATTTTAAAATGTCATGTGTTATTAATTCTCTGGAATTATAATAAAAGTTAACAAGCAAGCCTAATTTGGGCAGTCCTCTAAAACAATTTGCAAGGCAAAAATGGTATAAAAATGACCTGCTTAATTTAGTATAATACCCTAGTCGCACATGCAAAATAGTACATATGGATACCAAGGACACACTAAAAATATACATAGGAAAACCACACTAAACACACACTGGTAGAAGGATATTTTCTCATTTTAAGGGCACACACAGTGAAAGTCAGTAATGTTTTGAAGTAATTAGAGTTATAATTATGATGTAATGACTTCAAAAATTTTAACTGCTGAAGGCAAATGTGTACTATATTTAAGGATTGAGGAGTGCCTTGCATAACATTCTCAAGATCCTTAATAAGTCTTCAATTCAAAATATTTGTGCTGAAGAGGTTGCATAGAGAATATATACCCTTAATTCTTGCAAGTGTTCAAGCAACCAAGTCTCTATGGATCATATAAGTGAGAAAGAAAAATGTGATGTATTTTGAAAGCTGACGTATTTGGGTTAATGGCAAAATCCGCAATCACTTTTGCACCAACCTAGTAACATTCATTTATTTCTAACAAATACAATACATTGTGAGCCTTACTACTATCACTACTTCTAGTATGTTATCATTTTGTTAATTCTTATAACTGGAATAATACATTCTAATAATTATCATTTTGTCAATTCTTATACCTGGAATAATACATACACACTTTCATTCTTACAACAACCTCAAAAAGTACACATTACTCACATTTTACAGATAAAGGAACGGCGATTCAAAGAGTTTAAGATATTTGCCCAAATACCCTCAGTTACCAGGATATTTGAACATTGGCCTCTCTAACTTTGAATTCCGTGCTCATCACCACTGATACTGTTATGGGTCAGTAGTGTAATCTCTTTTTTCTGTTTTGTTTTTGTTTTTTGAGACGGAGTTATGCTCTTGTTGCCCAGGCTGGAGTGCAATGGCACAATCTCAGCTCACTACAACCTTCGCCTTCCAGGTTCAAGCGATTCTCCTGCCTCAGCCTCTCAGGTAGCTGGGATTACATGCATGTGGCACCACCCCCGGCTACTTTTTGTATTTTTAGTAGAGACAGGATTTCTCCATGTTGGTCAGGCTGGTCTCGAATTTCCGACCTCAGGTGATCCACCCGCCTCTGCCTCCCAAAGTGCTGGGATTACAGGCGTGAGCCACTGCACCCAGTCAGTAGTGTCATCTAAGTATGTGAAGTTGAGGTATCATTTGTTATCAGAAAATTGTAATCAAAATTTTTTGAGAGATACTCAGTGATAGAGACAGGTACATAAAGCAAAAGGAGACAAAGAAAAATTAAAAGAAGAAAAGGAAAGGAAAAAACAACTAGAGAGTTCAAAGAACAGAAACAAATATATAGCTAATATATTTGTACCAGTGTACCACTATGTAGCCAATGATTAACCAAAATATTGAAATAAACTGAAAGTACTCATTTTCTGTTCTTGCAGTTGATAAAAATGCTAGTGAATGAATGATGTGAGAACTAGTAAACTTAAACAAACTTACCAAATCCAGTCAAACTATAAAGTTTGAATATGATTTATTATGTGAGATAGAAAGTAGTATACAGGCTTTAAAGAAAAACAAAAGCAGGTTCAGTTGATTATATCAAAAAAGAATGCTAAAAAGTCACTTAATGTCTTTCAAAGGCAGGGAATCTGAATCTTAAAAAAAAATACCAGTTAAATTTCATCTTCAAATAACATAAAATGAAATTATTTTAGATTGCAAAGAGAGCTAAGTTACATAGAAAGAACACAATTTCAAAGATGACTCAACAGTTTAACAAGCTGCAAGGCACCACTATTTGCTGCCATCATTTAAGTACCACCTAGATTAAATGGTGATCACTTTAGTCCAATGGTGTGTTAGACTCAGAACACTGACTGGCTCATGAGATCCAACTGTACTCACCTCTCTCAAAGCTGTGCCCAGTGATCAGTGAAATATTGGTAGCATACAATCAACAATGAAGGAAGTATTGACATCACAGAAATTAGAAAAGACTACAAGTCAGGTCTTTATGGAAAGATATTTTGGTTAAACATTTACCAACACACCACTACTTTGAGTTGAACAGATTTTGGAACTATCTCCTTGTTTTATGATTCTCTGAGTGTGTCTCCAGTCTATGATCACAAAATCGATGCAGACAATCTGTTTTGTGGGACGTTATTTTAGGGAATAAAGGGGAGACTACAGAGTTGTGGAAAAAGAATGGGTACTGTATACATAGGGGTCAATTGTTGTAGAATTAAATAGATGATCAGCTGGTATATTTACAACTCACTAAGAATGTTAAAATAATCTGATTATGATTACTTTTGTCTATTTTGATTATTGATTCAATTATTTGATAATTTGTTATTTCGACTTTCACCCCAGTTGTTACTTTCTGTGTTACTTCAAATCCAAATCTGAATCAATTGATTGTGCCACATATAAATTTGACCTATATTCTAATGTTTAATATGTGAGGTCTAGTATCTTCAATGTGTATACTTATTGTTACTATTATTGTCTGCTCACTCAAAAATTGGAAATGTATCAGGATACATCCCTGTCATTAGTGAGTTAAATGAAGCATAAAGCTTGAGCAAGACAAAGAATGCTTTCCCCATAGTAGTGACCTTAGAAATATATTTACTGCATAAGTACTTTATAGGAGCATAAAATCATATAATGGAGCATATCATTGATGCTGGTTTTCAAAACCTGCGTAAAATCACATCAAATGGATTACACTAAAAGCCCAGACTTTACCCTACACAATATATCCACGTAACAAAACTACACTTGCACCACCTTAATTTATACCAAAACACTATGTTTTGCTATCCATGCTTTTAATAGCCTAGCTGTGAGGAAAGCAAGATGGCACTGTCCTTCAGGTTCGGGTAGATCAATTTCTTTAAGTGTGTTATAGCCATAGTTTCCCTAGTGCGTTTACACGATGAGGAAGTTATTAAATAATACTATGGGTAAAGTACAGAAGTGTTGTTACTCCAGTTTCCATTTCTAGTAACTGTTTATTAATATGTTTTTATAATGAGATTCAGACTTAGAGGCAGTATAGGAAAGAGTCCATAATTTCTGAACCTCACTATGGATAGGTGTTGCACTGAACCGAGCATAGAAAGTCAACACCAAGACAAAAGTAGGCCAAATTGCAGGGTCTTTATTGCCAGTGACCACAGAGGACTCGCGTCTCTCCAACCCGTGGCCCTGAAAAGGAGGGTGTCAAGACCTTTTAAACCCCTAAAACCACCTCGGGGTGAGCGTGATTCTTACAGAATGGGGGATGTTGAGCTTTCTGACAGAACTTACTCCATTGTAAAACCCTGACGCTGCCTTAAGTTCCCCAGCCTCCCAGCACGACCCCCTCCCTGGGAACTTTCCATCTCAGCAGGTTTTTAACCCTCCCCCTTTTGCAATCTTAGCAGTTCCCCAGCACCTCTCCTCCTGCACAGCCCCTCACACTGGATGCATCTGTCAGCTTGCAGGCCATAAAAATCCCCTTTGCCATGCCACGGGTGCTGTGCGCTAATTTTACGTGCAGCCCGGCAGCTTTTCCCTTGCTCTTAATAAAGCTTGTGCAAGCACTTGGTGTTTCTTTAATTTCTATCACCTTGCAGTTATATAAGTTACTTGATGAGAAGGGGATGTGAACAAAGAATGGGCGACCCCAATTGTCTTCTCCTGTTGGGGGCACCTATCGGACAGGAAGGACCACTGGTGGGTGTGAAGCCCCACTGCGAGTGTGCAGGGGGGACAAGGGTTGGTTACTAGTCCTGTCCAGGGGGGTGCTGGGGCCCTGGTTCAGAGGGCCTTGAGTAGGGTGGAGGTAATTCCTGATCCTCCTCTGGGGCAGCGAGAATGGCTGGCCCAGAAGGGGCTTTCTTTGGGCCAGCTAACATGACCTGAAGTCTAGCCTGTTTTATGCAGCATTCTAGCCATGGAGGGGGTTGTTTGACTAAATCCAACCATTGGTTAATGTATGGAAACTGGTCACGGTGTCCAGGAGTTTCTGCTACCATTTTCCATACAGCCTGGGTAATTTTTGGGTCATAGGTCCCAGTATCTGGCGACCCAATTCCAAAAGACGGCCATTCTAATTCACACAAAGAGTGGAGTTTTCCAGGGGTTAATTTTACCCCATATTGGCCTGAGAACCCAACCTTGAAGTTGGCTGTCATGCGTTGGAAGGGGGTACAAGGTCGGGAGCTACAAGGCCGGGAGCTAGACGACCCCATTTGGTTTTTTTTTTTTTCGGTTTTTGTTTCTTTTTTATGCCAAATTTCCCCAAGAGATTACACTAATTTAAAACTGGCTTCACTGAGGATTTGAACTGACAACCTTGCCATTGCAAATGCTGCGCCCTGAGGCAGTGCGGCCTGCCTGAAAGCCAGGCAGGGCTGG
>CAUYLG010079102.1:0-61982 GCA_963573385.1 Cacajao melanocephalus | reverse complement strand
TATAGAACTTGCCACCCCAAATCCACAGAATATACATTGTTCTCAGCACCACATCACACCTACTCTAAAATTGACCAATAATTGAAAGTAAATCACTCCTCAGCAAATGAAAAAGAATGGAAATCATAACAAACAGTCTCTCAGACCACAATGCAATAAAATTAGAACTCAGGATTAAGAGAAACTAAGTCAGAACTGCACAACTTCATGGAAACTGAACAACTGGCTCTTGAATGTTGACTGGATAAACAATGAAATGAAGGCAGAAATAAAGAAGTTCTTCGAACCAATGAGAACGAAGAAAGACACAACATACCAGAATCTCTTGGACACATTTAAAGCCGTGTCTAGAGGAAAATTTATAGCAATAAATGCCCACATGAGAAGCAAGGAAAGATCTAAAACTGACACCCTATTATCAAAATTGAAAGAGCTAGAGGAGCAAGATCAAAAAAATCTCAAAAGCTAGAAGAAGACAAGAAATAACTAAGTTCAGTTCAGAAATGAAGGAGATAGAGTCACAAAAAACCCTTCAAAATATTAATAAATCCAGTACTGGTTTTTTGAAAAGATCAACAAAATAGACCACTAGCCAGATTAATAAAAAAGAAAAGAGAATAATCAAAGAGGCAATAAAAAATGATAAAGGGGATATCACCACAGATTCCACAGAAATACCAACTACCATCAGAAATTACTACAAACAACTCTATTCACATAAACCAGTAAACCTGGAAGAAATAGATAAATTCCTGGACACTTGCACCCTCCCAAGCCTAAACCAGCAAGAAGTTGAAACCTTGAACATACTAATAACAAGGGCTGAAGTTGAGGCAACTATTAATAGCGTACCAACCAAAAAAAGCCCAGGTCCAGATGGGCTCACAGCTGAATTCTACCAGACACACAAAGAGGAGCTGGTACCACTCCATCTGAACTATTCCAAACAATAAAAAAAGAAGGAATCCTTCCCAAATCATTTTATGATATCAGCATCATCCTGATACCAAAACAAGGCAGAGACTCAACAAGGAAAGAAAACTTCAGGCCAATATCCATGATGAACATAGATGCAAAAATCTTTAATAAAATACTGGCAAACTGATTGCAACAGGACATCAAAAACTTATCCATCACAATCAAGTAGGCTTCATCCCGGGGATGCAAGACTGGTTCAACATACTCAAGTCAATACATGTAATTCACCACATAGACAGGACCAGACAAAAACCACATGATTGTCTCAATAGATGCAGAGAAGGCCTTTGACAAAATTCAAAAGCGCTTTATGCTAAAAACTCTCAATAAACTAGGTGTCCATGGAACGTATCTCAAAATAATAAAAGCCAAATCAAGAACAAAGTGCCATTCACAATTGCTACAAAGAGAATAAAATACTGAGGAATACAACTAATGAAGGATGTAAAGGACCTCTTCAAGAAGAATTATAAACCACTGCTCAAGGAAATAAGAGAGGACAAAACAGACAGAAAAACATTCCATACTCATGGTTAGGAAGAATCAATATTGTGAAAATGGCCATACTGCCCAAAGTAATTTATAGATTCAATGCTATCCCCATCAAACTATGTATGACCCTCTTCACATAACTGGAAAAAAACACATTAAACTTCATATGGAACCAAAAGAGAGCCTGCATAGCCAAGTCAATTCTAAGCAAAAAGAACAAAGCTGGAGGCATTAGGTTACCTGACTTCAATCTATACTACAAGGCTACAGTAATCAAAACAGCATGGTACTGGTACCAAAAACAGAGATATAGACCAATGGAACAGAACAGAGGCCTCGGGGACAATGCCACACATCTACAACCATCTGATCTTTGACAAACCTGATAAAAACACGCAGTGGGGAAAGGATTCCCTGTTTAATAAATGGTGCTGGGGAAACTGGCTTGCCATGTGCAGAAAGCAGAAACTGGACCCCTTCCTGACACCTTACACTAAAATTGACTCCAGATGGATTAAACCTAATACCATAAAAAACCCTGGAAGAAATCCTAGGCAAAACCATTGAGGACATAGGCATAGGCAAGGACTTCATGACTAAAATACCAAAAGCATTGGCAACAAAAGCCAAAATAGACAAATGGGATCTAATTGAACTCCAGAGCTTCTGCATAGCAAAAGAAACAATCATTAGAGTGAACTGGCAACCAATAGAATGGGAAAATTTTTTGCAATCTACCCATCTGACAAAGGGCTGATATACAGAATCTACAAAGAACTAAAACAGATTTACAAGAAAAAACAAACAAACCCATTCAAAAGTGGGTGAAGGACGTGAACAAACACTTTTCAAAAGAAGACATGAGGCCAACAAACATTTGAAAAAATGCTCATCATCACTGATCATTAGAGAAATGCAAATCAAAACCACATTGAGATACCAACTCACGCCAGTTAGACTGGTGATCATTAAAAAAAATCAGGAGATAACAGATGCTGGAGAGGATGTGGAGAAATAGGTACACTTTTCCACTGTTGGTGGGAGTATAAATTAGTTCAACCATTGTGGAAGACAGTGTGATGATTCCTCAAGGATCTAGAAATAGAAATTCCATTTGACCCAGCAATCCCATTATTGGGTATATATCCAAAGGTTTATAAATCATTCTATTATAAAGACACATGCACACGTGTTTTCATTGTGGCACTGTTTACCATAGCAAAGACCTGGAACCAACCCAAATGATAGACTGGACAAGGAGAATGTGGCACATATACACTGTGGAATACTATGTACCATAAAAAATAATGAATTAATGTCCTTTGTAGGGACATGGAAAATCTGGAAGCCATCATTCTCAGCAAACTGACACAAGAACAGAAAATCAAACATGGCGTGTTCTTACTCACAGGTGGGTGTTGAACTATGGGAACACATGTACACAGGGAGGGGAGCATCACACACTGGTGTCTGTTAGGGAGAACTAGGAGAAGAACAGCAGGGGGTAGGGAGTTGGAGAGGGATAACATGAAGAGAAATGCCAGATACAGGTGACAGGGGAATGGAGGCAGCAAACCACATCGACATGTATGTACCTATGCAACAATCCTGCATGTTTTGCAAATGTACCCCAGAACCTAAAGTGCAATAAAATATTGAAAAAAAAGAAATTTATAGGTTTAAATTTCAAGTAGTATTTGATTTTTTAAATTTTTAAAATTTCCATAGGTTATTGAGGAACAGGTAGTGTTTGGTTATATGAATAAGTTCTTTTGTGACGATTTGTGAGATTTTGGTGCACCCATCACCCATGCAGTATACACAAATGTATTTAGAATTTTATTTTTAAGTCAATGTTACAAACAAAATCAAAACAAATGACAACAACAAACAATATAAATATTCACCAGAGTAGAACATAATCTTTGGCTGCTTTCTGAATTCATGTTCCGTAATTTATTTGAGTCATTTCTAAATTACTATCTAGTTGGTTCTTGGTTTATTTGATTTGTTTTGTTTTGTTTCACGACTCTATTATTTACTTGGAATTTTTAAATAGCTGGCATTTCATGCCTTCATTGTTATTGCTTTTATAATAGAGTCTCTCTTAAACAACTGCCACGTAACCAGCTAATAGAATTAGTCCCCTTTCTTTATTCCCTCAATGAGACATCATGTCTCTATTGTTTTTTTTTTTCCAATGTCTATACTGGGTAGACATCATGCAAAGGGCAGGAGCTGAGGCAAATGTCAAAATCTGGGTAGTTTAAAATATAGAGTACAGTTTTCAGACAATCATTATGGTTAGCATTGCTTGGTGGATGCACTGCTGATTCACAAGTGGGAAGAGAAGACCTCAGAAAAAAATAAGACTCCAGGACTTTACTGGAGCTTGTGGAAATATCACAGGCTAACGTGGATCTTATGGCCTGAGAACAACAAAGGCAGACACTAGATGCCGTTAATTTGTATTTTTTAAACTATAAAATAGGTAAGTCAGTAAGCAATACATCTATTTCTGAAATAGCACATAATACTAGTTGTATAACTTATTTTCTCCCCATGTCCTGCTCTGCCACCAATAAAGAAACCACTGAAATGGTTTGAATCCCATTTTTATTTCCTATATGTGAAAATGTTATTCTCTTAGAATGTTAAAATATTATGGCCCACAATTCATTCATTTTATTGTTGGGAGGAATTTTATTGCTGGAAGAAATTTTATTCATTGATATATTCATGCATTTATCATGTTTTTTTCTAATTAAAATGCAATTTCTGAACTGTGACAGCTTTTTCTTAACACTTGTTTGTTTTAATTTGATTAAATATTTCTTTCACTGGAATTCACACTATGCCTCAATTTAGATGAAATGGGATAATTTGTTAATAACTGGACCTATCTGGCAAAACTTGTAAGCATGGATGTTCATCAAAAAGATGATTAACATCTGGGAAAAACTAAGGTTATTTCCATGACACAGATGAACTAATAAGCTAATGGACGATTTGTTCTTCAAAACAAGACATGCTAAGTGGCTTAAGAGAATCTGAGACAGCAAACCACCATGGCATGTGTGTACCTATGCAACAATCCTGCAAGAGCTGCATATGTACCGCAGAACTTAAAGTACAATAAAAAACAAAAATAAATAAATAAAACAAAATTGTTGTGAGTACCATGCTTCTTCCAAAGATTCTTAAAAAACAAAGTAAATTCTGGCAATTCCAAACAAACAAGCAAAACAACAGGACTCAAGAATAAAGATAGGCCTTGTTTTGGATGTTTGTTTGTGTTTAATTTTTCTGACATGTAATTGGCAAAGGTAATCAGCTTGATTCCTCACTTCCTAAGCAGGACCACCTCATGATCACTAGCCATATATTGTCTCTATAGTTCTGAGGGATATAATACAATTTTTGCAGTTACCTAAAAACTTCTTTTGTGACTTCTAAGGTAAATGCCACTCACTATAAAATAAGAGGTGTCTTTTCCTGTTAGAAACACCATTTAAATTGAAGGCAGCTGTTGATCTTCCAGCTTGAAATAACTTTTTATACACATGGAGCCTTCTCATATCCACATGAAACAATATAAACTATTTTCACATTTCTTATAGATTCCACTTCCAGCTCTACATTCATTTTCATATGCCCTCTCTGACCCATTTTTAATTTCTGCACAATTCTCTGGAAACGAAGAGTCTCAGCTAGCTCACATGAATTTAATAAGGTCATTAATCATATTGAGAATAACTCGCTTACCATGCTCAGGTTAATCCATTTGGTGACATGCTTGGATATTACATAAACACTCTATGTTATCTACTTTATTTTTTTCCTATGGTGATGCTGTTTCATTTCAATGAACAACATGGAAATCCTTTTTCACTCCAACTATTTCATAAATTTGCTAAAGTTATCTCCAAGTTGGAAAAATATATATACAAAGTTTCAAAGAATAAATGTTACTGTAATTCAGAAATAAAATTTTTATAATTTCAAGCACATTTAATTTCTTTAGTTTTTGTTTCTTGTTTTTACAATGATGTTTCAAATTATTTCATTTGATTCTTCAAAAAATCTAGGAGGAGGGATTTCTAACATAATTTTTTTAATCAGAAGATTTAGAAAACTTTAGTGATTTGCCTAAACTTATTCATGAATGGCAATGAATGAACTGGGGCCTATGTATTAAGACTCTAGATCTTGAACTATTTCCTGTAATTTATTTATAATTGTAATTTTATTAATGTGTGTTTATTTTGTGCTTCCTGCTTAAAAGGACCTTGTCCATAGTGAATATTCATCTACCTTAGAACTAGAAAATGATTTATTATAGAATAAATACATAAAGAAAAATGAAAGTAATATTTCGTTTTTGTTATCCAAAACTGGCATATTCAAAAAACACTCTAAAATCCAGCTATGCTTTTGAAAATTGATTCTTCAAATTCTTTTAGCTTGCAGACAACCCATCAAGGCTGGAAATCTTCTGTGCATGCAATTCTCTCATTACTTTAATGATATTGGCTATTTTGCTAAGCTGAAATCCGGGGGAAGTAGTACATGACATGGGGAGATGAAAAGCAATGACTTGGTTGTTAGTGGTCAGTGCCAACACAGCAAGAAGCACCTCAGTGGGCAAAGAATGTCATGATAAAGGCCAAGAGAGAAAGAGGATGCAGCATTTGAGGACTCTGATTCTTTCCTTTTATTCTAGCACCATTCAGACACAAAATTTCACATATATCCCTTCCTAATGCACACATATATACAGCATTATCAAACTATAATAAAATAAGAAATGATAACTAGAATGCATAATTATATATATATGAGATTATAATTTTAATGGTTTATTTTTAAAAATCAGTATAAAAATATATGGTGTTCAATGGAATCGCTATATGCTTTTCCTTATGTAGGTCTATATTTGTGGTAAAAACACTTAAAATCTATTATATGTATGCAATAAATTGTTATTAAACATAGTCATTGTGTTGTACAATGAATCTCTTGAATTTATTGCTCCTGTCCACTTACAATTTTGTATCCTTTGATTAATGTCTCCAAAATCTTACTTTGCAACCCTGATCATAGCAAACACTATTCTGTTCTCTGCTTCTATTATTTCTTTTTGCTTTTTGACAAATGTTGATTCCATATAAGAGACTATGTAATTTTATTTTCTAGATACTGCTATTTCAATTGTAGACAGAAATTAAGTTTAAAAAAATGGAATACATAATTATTTTTTATCTCTTCAGTGGGTGGAGTTTGTCAGAAATATTGTAGTAATTACTTAAGAAGTAACAATGCATATTTTCTCCATAAACCCAAAAGGTAATATGAGTAGAATGTCATAACCTCATTAAACTACTACTACTAATAAAGCTTATAGAAAAAAGCAAATCTAAACATACAGAAGTGTATCAATGGTTGCCTGAGGCTAGGAATGTATACAGAGATAAATGGGTACAAGGAATTTTGTTGTATGATAAAAATGTTCAAAATTATGATAATTGCATAACTCAGTAAAGTTAAACAATATACAGTAAAATAAAAAATATATTTTAAGTGTTTGATTGGAGATAAATACAAAAATACATTTAAAAATATTTAAGTGAGAAAAGTTTCAAATTTAAAAAATGCAATTGTTTCATATCCACTTAATTATTTTTCCTTCTACTTTCTAAAATACACATGTAAGTATGTGAGGTAATATATATGTTAGTTTGGTTTGTCTATTTACAATGTGGGTGTATGTGTCTGTGTGTGTGTGTGTGTGTGTGTGTGTGTATACACACATGTATATCCAATCATGGCAAACTTGCTATATGGAAAGTGATCTTTATGCTACATATTTGTATAGTTTTATCTTAATTGCTAATCACAGTCTACTGGAAGTGACTACTGAGGGCAATGAAGGGGGTATTCTGAACTTGAGGAATAACAGGCTGGAATTTAGTAGGAAAAAAATGCTGTGAGATTTCATTTTGCATTTCCATTTTGGGAGAGGAAGGAAAGGCATGGATGATGTTATACAGAGAAAGTAAATAGACACTTGGAATCAGGGTAATGAATAACTAGATGCCAGCCCATGATAAATGGATTCACCTCTGATTCTTCATCTGTAAAATAAGGATAGTGGAGGAGGCAATTGCTTAATCTTTCTTGCTACTTAATCGTCTGACTTCCAATATTTGGAGAAATAAAAGTAGACAACTTAAAGCACTATAACACAGTTTTCACATCATTTGTTCCTTTCATGTTTAGCTTAAATATTTATTGCTATGTAATTAAAAACAGCATATATTAAAATTTTACTTAAATGAAGTAGTAAAATTTGCTATATATGAAGAACCCTTTCCATCAATGATAATCATATGATCCTCCATTTGTGGTATGACTCATTTCCTCCAGTTTTAGGTTAGCTGTAGACATTTATATATATATATATATATATATATATATATGCACACACACACACATAAATATATATATAATATTATCATTTGATGTTGTTTTTAAAAAGAATAGTCAGTGTAATTTAAAAATGGATACGAAAGCATGCATGTGTATAAACAAGCACGTATGCATATGCACATATGAAATTGTTAGTTCTAGAAAGAATCTGCTTAATGGGCTGATGTTGTTTGGATTTGTGTCCCTGCCCAAATATCATGTTAGAATTGTAATCTTCAATGTTGGAGGAGGGGCCTGGTGGGAGGTGGATCATGGAGGTGGACTTTGGATCATGGAGGTGGACTTCCTCCTTGCTGTTCTCATGATAGTGAATGAGTTCTAATGAGATATGGTTGTTTAAAAGTGTGTAGCATGCTCTTCCTCCTGCTCCAGGCTTGTAGGACATGCCTGTTTCCCTTTTGCCTTCCATCATGATTGTAATTTTCCTGAGGCTTCTCCACCCATGCTTTCTGTGCAGTCTGTGAAAACAAGAGCCAATTAAACCTCTTCTTTATAAATTACCCTGTCTCAGGTATTTCATTATAGCTTTGTGAGAATGGACTAATACAGTAAATTAGTACACCTGAAAGTGTAAAAGCAGCTTTGAAAGTGGGTAATGGGCAAAGGTTGGAAGAGTTGGAGGACTCAGAAGAAGATAGAAAGTTGACAGAAAGTTTGAAACTTTCTAGACACTTTTTTAAATGCTGTGACCAAAAGACTGAGGAGGTCTCAGATGGAAATGAGGAACTTATTGGGAACTGGAGTGTATTAGTCCATTCTCACACTGCTATAAAGAAGTACCTGATATATACTGAGTAATTTATGAAGAAAAGAGGTTCAATTGACTCACAGTTCTTTAGGATTAATAGGAAGCATAACTGGGAGACCTCAGGAAATTTACAAATGGCAGGAGGTGAAGGGGAAGCAAGAACATCTTACCATGATGGAGCAGGAGGGAGAGGGAGAAGGGGAAAGTGTCACATACTTTTAAAACATAAGATCATGTGAAAATTTACTCATTATCATGAGAATAGCAACAAGGAAATCCACCCTCATGATCTGATCAGCTCCCACCAGGCTCCTCCCCCAACATATTGAGATTACAATTCAACAAGTGATTTGAGTGTTGATACAGAATCAAACCATATCACGGAGCAAAAGTTACTTTTGTTGTGCATTAGCAAAGAGCAAAGAGGTTAGAGGTATTGTATCCCTGCCCTAGAGATCTGTAGAACATTGAACTTGAGAGTGTTAATTTAGCGTATCTGGTGGAAGAAACTTCTAAGTAGCATAGTGTTCAAGATGTGACCTGGCAGCTTCTAACAGTGTATGCTCATATGCTCATATGCATGAGCAAAGAGATGTTCAGAAACTGGAAATTATTTAAAAGTGAAGCAGAGCATAAAATTTTGGAAAATGTGCAGCGTGACCTTATGGTAGAGAATAAAACCACATTTTCAGGGGAAGAATTCAAGCTGGCCACCAAACTTGGCATAAGTAAAGAGGAGATGAATGTTAATAGCCAAGACAATAGGAAAAATACTTCAAAGCTATTACAGAAATCTTCATGGCAGTCCCTCTCATAACAGGCCCAAAGGCCCAGTAGAGAAGAATTGCTACCCTGCCCTGTGCTACCTCAGGATACTGCTCTCTGTGTCCCAGCCACTTTTGGCTCCAGTTGTGGCTAAAAGGACCCCAAATACATCTCAGGCCACTGCTAGAGAGGATACAAGACATAAGCCTTGGTGGTTTCCATGTCATGTTAAGCCTGCAAATGCACAGAGGGCAAGAGTTAAGGCTTGGGAGCTGATATAGTTTGGATGTGTTCCCACCTAAAATCTCATCTTGAATTGTAATATACATAACCTCCGTAATCCCCATGTGTCAATGGCAGAACCAGGTGTAGGTACTTGGATCATGGGGGTGGTTGCCACATGATGTTCTTGTGATAGTGAGTGAGTCTCATAAGATCTGATGGTTTTATAAGCATCAGGCATTTCCCCCTGGCATTTATTCACTCTATCCTGCCACCCTGTGAAGAAAGTGCCTGCTTATCCTTTGCCTTCTACCATGATTGTAAGTTTCCTGAGGCCTCCCCAGCTATGTGGAGCTGCGAGTCAAGTAAAGCTTTTTCCTTTATAAATTACCCAGTCTCTGATACTTTTTCATAACAGTGTGAGAATGGATTAATACAGGAGCCTCTATCAAGATTTCAGAGGTCTATATAGAAATATATACCATTTTTTTTGCAGGGATTGACTAAGGTAATACAATTGGTAAGATTAAGGGGATTAGAGCTATTATAGTAGTTGAAAAATACATGTTTGTTACTTTTATTTGGAGTTACACCAATGTTTTTGGTTCCTAAGACCAATGGATAACTCTAATCCTTTAAAAGTTGAGAAAGCCATGTTGTTAGGCATGGGAACATGAGTTCCATGTATGGAAACACCTGGATGTTCAGGTAGAAGTCTGCTGCAAGGGCAGAGCCCTCATGGAGAATCTCTACTAGGGCAATGCAGAAGGTCAAATGTTGGGTTGGAACTTCCACAGAGAGTTCCCACTGGTCATGGCCTAGTGGAGCTGGTAGTAGAGGGCCACAATCCTCCATACCCCAGAATGGTATATCCACCAACAGCTTGCACTGTGTTCCTTGAAAAGCCCCAGGCACTCCTTGTCAGTCTGTGAAAGCAGCTTCAATGATTGTACCCTGCCGAGCCACAGAGGCAGGGCTGCCCAAGGCCTTGAGAGCCCTTCTGTTGCATCATTGTAGCCTGAATGTGAGACATGGGGTCAAAGGAGATTATTTTGGAACTTTGAGATTTAATTACTGCCCTGATGGGTTTTGGACTTATATGGTACATAAAAGTCCCCTGGTTTTGGTCAAATTTCTGCCTTCTTGAAAGGTAGCATTTATCCAAATGCCTGTACCCCTATTGTATCTTGGATGTAAATAACTTGCTTATTTTATTTTACTAGATCATAGGTGGAAAAGACATACCTTGTCTTAGATGAGACTTTGGACTTGGACTTTTGGGTTAAATACTGAAATGAGTTAAGACTTTGGGGGACTGTTGAGAAGAAACTATTTTAATTTGCAATGTGAGAAGGACGTGACATTTTGGAGGGCCCAGGGGCAGAATGATATGGTTTAGATTTGTGTCCACCAAAATCTCATGTTTGAATTGTAATCTCCTATATTGGAAGATGAGCCAGGTAGGAGGTGATTGGATCATGGGGGTGGACTTCCCTGTTGCCCTTCTTATGATAATGAGTGAGTTCTCATGAAATCTGGTTGTTTAAAAGTATGTAGCACCTCTCCCTTCATACTCTTCCTCCTGTTCCCAGTGATATAGGATGTAGGTACTTCCTTTTTGCCTTATGCCATGATTGTATGTTTCCTGAGGCCTCCCCAGTCGTGATTCCTGTAGAGCCGTCAAAACCTTCAGTCAGTTAAAGCTCTTTTCTTTATAAACTACCCATTTTCAGGTAGTTCTTTATATGAGTGTGAGAATGGACTAATACATGGATGGACTTTATTTGTACTTTTCAGTGTCATTCTATCACCACGTACATTTTCCAGAACAGGCATAATTTGTCTGTCAAATTGATAGTAACTTTATCACTCTAAGTCTGCTGAAATCATTAATAGAACGTTAAATACATAGCTTTGGTCACAATCAAACATGATTATCTTAAATTTATATTTACAACTTTCAAATATATTTGTCATCTAATGGTTCCCAAGTTTCCATCAAACCTTCTTTCCAGTTTTCCTATGGCATTATCAGATGAATGCATAGGATTTGACTATGGATTACATGTAGCTTCTAAATTTCATCTTTACAGATGTCTGTCTTGATTGAAGATATATTATTATTTTCCAAAGTGTTAGGAAAACATAAAATATTCAGAGTATAATTTCCAGATAGGCCTACCATAGCAAGCAAAGCTTAGAGCCAATACACACACACACACACACACACACACACACACTTTTCATGTCAGACTCAAGTATTAAAAACATTAAATTCAAAACCACAAAATTAGTAAAAATATAAATTTACTTTTGTTTTACTGCTAATTCAGGACACATACAAATATTCCTGAAACCCTTAACTAATAATGTAACATGGTTTACTTCTTTTTATTTTTCACTTTCAAATTACAACATTAAAATAATCAAAGTAATTGTTGAGAAATAAGATTTGAGGAGGAAAATAAGGAAAGATTTGTTTATTAAATATATTTATTTAGATATGATTTCAGTGAGACAGAGTGTTCTTATCATAGCAAAATAATCAGTTTTTAACAACAAGGAAACAAGGAAACTAGTGATTATTGAATATAACTTTCAAACATTTAAAGCCTTTAAGCACTATCTTAATAATCTATCTGAATAATAAAAATGAATGTGGGGGAATTTTCTAAAGTATTCCAGTAAACTACCATTTAGACTTGCCAATATTATTGAGTAGCATTCAAATTATTTATTCCCAACTTTGCCCTCCTATAACAGCAACCCTACCTTATGTCACCATCAATTATTGTATGGACAGTCAATAATTTCCTAGTGGTTCTGCTAATTTATGGTTTTCCTGGAAATCCTATTCACTTTATACCTTTATTAAGCAGAATTCTGATCATATTACACACTCTATTTGTCAAAAAACACCACATTACCCACAACTAGTAGCAAACTTGAATTCACTTCAAGAGTAAGTCTATGTATTTTCAGAGACTGAAGCTTATACTGTGTAGGAGGATCTTCTTAAAATCAGGTATAAATGTATTTTTTGAGAAAAAATAGGAATTCACAAAAAAATTACAAGTTAAAAAATCTAACAAATATAACAAAATCTAAAAATATGTTTATATTTATTAACAAATTGTTTATATAAAACTATGACTTATTTTCCTATATTTATTGACTAGATATCTTTGCTTTTTTCATTTGGCAAAGATTTTATTACATAATTTTCCGTAGACAGAACATGAAGATATTTGTCTTTCTTTTAGTATAGGTTTTGAACAGGACTTTGAATGGGAAAAATAATGCATATTTGGTAGGGTTAGAGATTACATATACATGTAAACAAATCTTATGCATAGCAGTGCAAGTAAGTAGGAAATGAAAGTTATGCACACATGATAATATATTAGAATTATACCCACATATGTACACACACACATATGCATGTGCATACACAAAAATTTAGCTGAATAATGAATATATCCCCAACTCAGTTTCCCTTTAAATGGATTTCCTAAATGTCCACAGCAACTTCAACAACACACAATATATGGGGAAAGGCAACAGAGGAGAAAATCAGAGTGGAAAAATGCACTATTCTAATCAATCATTATTGAAGATGTTAAACCTTTGTAAATTAACCAAAAAGTCATACCATTTTGTGAACACATTTTTAGGATCCCTCTCAAACTTTAGAAGGCTGCAGAACCATTCAGGGCCCTGAATCTAAACCCTCACTCAGAGTACAGAAAAATCTACCTATGAAGAGTTGTGTATTATAAGTAATTCAAAGCCTGTTTTTCTTTCCTGCAATAAGGCATGAAACCAAATTTTCATATATTTCTTCCAATATTCCACGTTGCGCATTATTTTTCATTTACTCCCCCTTCAAATAATACTGTTGATCCTCAAAAGTGTTAAGTACTCTGAAATCTCTAAAATCAAACCATCCTGTTAACTTCAGCTAAACATTCTGCCCTATTTTTCAAGATCCTTCTCTTTACAATCTATTTTGTTAATTAATGGAGAAAATAATATTTTTATCCCTTAGACAGAGAAAGCAAGCCCTTACCAAATTGTTTATTGTTGTTTAGATCACATTTATTAAACAGATTGTTGTACATATATTATTCAATCTCTCCCAGACTGCTTTTGAGATTGATTTTTCTTTGAATTTTCCTTAAAGATTTAGGAGACAGTGAACAAAGTTTTAAATCAATGAACACAATAAATTCTCCAATCTAGTTGACAAGTAATAAAAAATATCTTATGTCTCATAAATTATGGTTTGAACACATTGACTTAACAATAACAACAACCAAAAAACTCAGAAAAGTAAATTAATAAATATTATTTAGTCTATATCTTAAACAAACAGGCAACATACATTTTATTAATCTACACCTTCTCCTAGTTGCCCAGAATTGGAAAAAAATTATTTTTATAATCAAATAGAAAGAATCATGTGTATTCTAGTGGAATTTCTAATGTATTTCACATATCTGTATAATAACTTGTTATTCAAATCGAAAATTAAATGCAAACAGATGAGAGAAAAAATTAACTTATGTGTGTTTCTAATGGTTTACAGAGCGTGACCTATCGGGGAGACCACATTTAGATTTTATTTCCATACTTTTCAGCACAATTTCCTCAGATCCCAAGAAAGTGATCTGCAGGGCAGAGAAGCAGATGGAAGGGAAAGACTGTGCCATGGAGCATGGTGTAGAGGTTTGGCCACACAGCAAAATTGACTCTCCCTAGGGCCTTTTCTCCTAAATGTCATTTTCACTGGAAAGACAGCAAATCTGAGCAGTGACTTTAGTCTAGGACACCTTCAACTAAGATGCTGAGATTCTATTAGCATTTTTATAGCTGCCCACTAGAAGTTGCATAATATGAAGTTAAGGGATGTTGTAGTCAAATTTTCCCCCAATAAATCAGACATAACACTTTGAACCAGTATGTTCCGTGTTTAACTAGGCCTATTTGAGATTGTAAAATTGCATTGTTACTTCTAGCTGAGAATCTGAATTGCACTGTTATTTTTGGTTTTTAGTTTGAAAGAAACCATTTTATAAGGGCACAGCCCATTTTAAATGTGCTTTCCTTTAACAAAATAAAGGCAGCATATATGTTGATAATCCCATAAAGTAACATAGGTACTGGTACGCATCTTCTTTTCCTTTTTAATGAATGCTTAATTTGAAATGTGTAGATTAAATGGAATGTGCCTTCCAGGCTATGCAGCGCAACTTAAAATATTTCTATTGATTGTCTTTGCTCTTCACCTCTTCAATCTTTGCTTCACGACTGGTGGTCTGTAATAAGTGACTTACAGAGACTGGGAGCGGGGATGGGGTGATCTCAGAATATCTCAAAAATAAAGGGAAATGGTTAGTTTCACTATCTACTCTTCTCTCAGTTTTGGTGGACGGGAGTCTGGCCTTGAACACACATTTCATTGTTCTAGTTGGTTTCTGTTTCGCCTTTCCTGATTGCTAATTTTTCCTTTCTTTTATAATATTGTTACTTTAGGCTATGATTTATGGCTTTTCACACAGTTCTTTTTATCTTTAAAGAATCTCATGATCCAACACCTTTCTATCTTTACAATCTTAGCAAGGATCAGCCTGGAATAAGCAGTGTGAGCACTTGCGTGGGTATAGATTATATGACCTTCAAGTCCATTTAAAAGACAAAGAAGTTCGGTGAATAGATCATCCTGGATTAGGGATCAGAAATTTTCAGTTGAGCCTCTAAGTAATTCCTTTTTGTCAATGTCCTCCTTCATTCTAGTGTCTATCTTTATGCTCATTAAAGATCATGGCACACAAAATAACATTGAAATTTATTATCAGATATTGTTATATTCTGAAAGATTTTGTCCCCACCAAATTCATACCTTGATATCTTCACTTTAAATGTGGTAATAAGAGGTGGGACTTTTAGGAGGTGATGATTAGGTCATAAGGGCAGAACCCATACAAATGGATTAGTGCTCTTATGAAAGAGGCTCAAGAGAAACCCATTTTCTGTTCTGACATGTGAGTTTAGAGAAGGGAGCTATTGATAACGAAGTGGGCACTCACCAGGCACAAAAGCTGTTGGTGCCTTGATCTTAAACTTTCCAGCCTCTAGAACTGTGAGAAATAATTTTTCTTTGTAAGCCATCCAGTTTATGATACTTTATTACAGTACCCTGAAAGAACAAGACAGGTATGCATTTTCATAAATAAAAATATCAGATATATTAAGGAATCTTACCATTCTAAACTTCAGTCTTATATTTACTATGTAGATTAATGGATTTTTCTTTTGTTTGTTTTAATTACCCATGTGACACATACATTTTGTAAAAATGTCAAATGTTAAAATTAATCATACCATAATATAATTTTGAATGAACTATACTGCATTAAAATATATGAACTTATCATTACTTAATGATTCACATTTTCAATAATTGATATTTTTATAGTTACTAAATTTTACCATTTTGAAAAGGTAAACAGTATTAATTATATATGCAAATATATCTGTATTATATATGCATACTCATATATATAAATGTATATATACTTGATTTCTAGATCCGGGATTGAAAAGAAATTGATTTTTTGAAGATATTAAACTATTGGGATAACTTAAATACCCTTTACAAAGACCAAGCAATTTATAGAATTACACAATGTTGCAGATGTATATCCATTTTTATTATATTCACAATATTAAGAAAAATAATCATTATAAATGAAAATATCTTTAGAATTAAATCATTTATTTGAGTCCTTTTATTTAGTTCTGATATTTGTTTGTCAAAATTTTACAGTGGAATTTGTAGTCACATATAATTTGAGGCAATATGAATCTCACTCAATTTCCCAATAAAGTACATATGAAGTCACAGAAATAGAAAAAAAAATTAAAATCTATACTCCAGAAAAACCGCTTTTCAAATATGTTTAAGAATCTTGTTAATATAAGTATTAAATACGTCAGAAAAAAATGAATTTTGAACAAAAATTATGCCCTCCTCCCCTTAAAACAGGCAGATACTGACTTTCAAGAAGCTGGTAGTAAAGGTAGTGATTTTTTCTTGTAATGTTTGGGTATTCTGGGTAATGCAATAAATCAATAACCAGGGAGCATTTCTCCAGTTCATAAAAAGTCATTTCTGAAGCAGAGATATATGTATACTCTTCCAAAAATGATCTCTGTGCCATTTCCCACTTGGTGCTGGTATTCACAATATTTTGTTCTACAGCCATTCATATTCAAAACTTCAGAGATATAATCAACAGAAATTAGATATGGATTGCTGGCATACACCACGCTTGTGAGAAGCAGTAGGAAGTGGATGACATCGTTTTTTTGGAGCCTACCTTAATTTTTAACAAAAGAAACCAACACCAAAACCTTAGAACAGATATTCACAACATATTTATAACTTAAATTGTTTTACCCCTAGATATTTAGAAAGTATTATCAAGAAATTACAGCACCTCAGCCAGTATGTTCTCACAGTTAAATTTTGTTAGACAACAGAAACTAGGATATAAGATAAGAATAAAAATTTAGCCTACATCTTTAACTCAGATGCTTTTATTGGCAGGGGAGACACAGTGAGAGTTCCTGCACTTTTAGGAAAAAGTACAGTGCAAAGGATAATTCGCTTATCTTTTCACTGGCAAAAGGTTGTTTACATAACTCTCACCACATATGAGAATAAGTCAAAATGTTTAAAAAATGTTTTTAAAAATAAATTACTGAGACATAATAGAAGGTGCAAATTAAAAGGTAGGGAATAATTATCGAAATAATGTTCCAAATGAAACAAAAATATTGTTTAGGAAATATCTGCTTGTTATTCTTATTATAATGTAAAAAAATGTGATCTATGAATAATTATATAAGATGTTGAGAGAGACATTTAAAAAATAAAAATAGGAAAAAAGCTTCTCCCTTCTGGATTTGATTGTAAGAAGAGGTAAATACATCTTTCCCCCCAAAATAAGTGTAAAACAGGATAAAATTCTCACAAACAATAATTTTAGGGCTCTGGAAATCAGACAAAAACAGACAACATATTGAGAATCATTTATTTATTTTTAAAAAACACTAACAATTTGAGTCAGAACTTCTATAGATTTCTTTCTAGCATTGTTCCCAGTCCCCACTACTCAGCTCATTTGGCAAGAATGGGCTTTGCCAGGGCAGGTTTGTGAAATCTAGAAGTTCTTCTTCCAGAAGATGCAGGCGTGTTTTGGTAAGTGAGAATCTAGAAGTTCTCCTTCTAATGAAATCTAGAAGTTCTCCTTCCAGAAGATGCAGGCATGTTTTGGTAAGTGAGACGGGAAAAAATAATGACCTAAAACTCCTCAAATTTGATTTAAAAATATTAAGGTAAAATTTAAAAATCTCAATGAATCCCAAAAAAGATAACTACAAAGAGATGCTAATTAGACACATCATAGTCCAAGTATTGAAAACCAAAGACAAAAACGAAAGTCTTAAAAATAGTGAGAAACAAAAATCAGTGCGGAAAAGTAAATATGATTAAATGACTTCTCAATGGAAAAAAAGGTGGCTGGAAGGAAATAGAATGATGTTTCATTTGCTGAAAACAAAACAAAAAAATCTTGTGACAAGTATACTCTAGCTGTTAAAAGTACCTTTCAAAACTAAAAACCAGGTTACCACATTCCCAGAAGAAAAGACGAAGAAAGAAAACCAAGAGAAAACACTGCTAGTATACCTGCTCTCCAGTGATAAAGAATGCCCTTCAGATCAAAGATATGGACACTAGACAATAACTTAAACCTACAGCAGGAAAAGAAGAGTGGTGGAAATTGTAAATAAGTAGGCTTAAAATCTGCATTATTTATATTTTGTCTCTTCTTCTCTTAATTACTTTGAAAAAATAAGGTTGTGTAAAACAAGAATAAGAATACAGCAGTATATTTTAACCTTGGTGTTACATATATAGCAATAATGACAGAAAAGATGAAGGAAGAATTGAAAGTATTTATATTAGAATAAAGTTCCTATTTTTATGGGATTTAAGTCAATATTAACATGAAGTACATTATGATAAATTAAGAGGTATTTTCCAGTTACTAGAAAAACCCATAGGAAAATATTTTTAAATGTAGTTTAAAACATCAAAATAATTTTTAAAAAGTAAAATGGTAGATATAAATCTAACTATGTAAAGAATTACATTAAGTGTAACTGGACTAGACACTTTAATCAAAATGTAGAAAAGAGCAGAACTTATTTTTCCTACCTATCTGTACCTGTTGATTCACTGTAGTTAATAAAACTGTATTATATATTTCAAGATGTCCAGGAAAGAGGATCTTAAAAGTTACCATCATAAAGAAATGATAAAAGCATGAGGTGATATACATGCTAACCACCCTAACTTGATTGTTATGCAATATATGCACGTATTGAAGCATCGCACTGTACCCTATAAATAATATACAATTATGTGTCAATTAAAAACAGAAATAATTCAAAAAATGTACAGAAAATCATCAGACTGGGTGGAAGAGCTAGATCTAACTATATGCTGACTATAAAGGACACATTATAGAATCAAAGCTGTGAGAAGGTAGAAAGCATTAGCATGAAAAGAATACCATGCAAACAATAACCATGCAAGAACATCAATGGTGATATTAACTAAAATCTATTGTTGAGCTCCCTGGTGAATTTTTTACCTCTTTAATTGGACTTGTCACTGTAAACGTTCCATTTGATTCTTTTTAAAATGTCTATCTTTTCATTAATACTTTCTGTTTGAAAAGTCATATAGTCATACTTTAATTTTTAAACATAGTTTATTTTGGTTCTTCCACTATATTTATAAAAAGTGCTTTGAAATATTTCGCTTCTAAGTCCTGCTTTGAAACTTCCTCAATATATGGATTTAATAAATCTGTTTCCTTTGTGGAAAATAGAGAGAAATAGGCTTTTTATTACAGGGTTGCCGTCATAATTAAATGAGCTAACAAATATAAAATGTTTGGCATGTAATATCTTAATAAAATGCTATTAGCTATTATTTCTTATCACTAACATCCACACACTTGTCACAGGTATTGTCAATAACATTGCATGACATTCCTTATTACTCTTGAGTCTTTAAATTGTCAAGTGAAGTCTTAAGATGGGTGAAAAAAATGGCAGTCCTGCTTCTTCTCACACAACTTTCAACATGTGTGTTTTCTCCCCTCTACTTACTGAAAAAGGCACATTGACAAAATTACTGTTCAAAAACCTTTTATACCAAGCTTTGAAAAGAGAAATTACTGAGTAGGAAGCCTGTTATTATCTCTACTAAGAAAGCCACTTGAAATTTCTCTAGCTGAAGTTTTATTGCCTAATATCAGCTTTAAAAAAGTAGATGAAGAATTTTAATTTATTGGCAATATAACCCAATTAAGATATAACACCAATAATTAAGAAAGATGATTGTAATTTGAAAATTTCCCTGCCTGAATTACAAATAACTTCCTGAAATGTGTCATTTCATTTCCCGTATGTGACTTAGTGAAAAGAGACTGCTTTCCTTCAATGCTTTCTATGAAATAGAAAGCATTAACAAATAAGAGAGAGCTAGAGAAATAGTGAGATCACCAAAAGAAATTTATGAGATAAGATAATGAGTTTTGATGTTTCATCTAGGTTGGTGTCTATTTACAAAAGTCTCTAAAGAAAGGGGATGGTAGAAAGGAGATGGTATAAAGGGGATGATTATGAAGGTCTTTCCTGAGGGTCATATGACTCTCATATCTGAGAGGACATAGGAGGCCCTTTTTCGTTTTCAAAAAGACAGTCCATTTTTGAAAGGAATGACACATTTTGATATTCTTCCATTCAAACTAAAACTTTAAGAGATGGTATAATAAAGAAAAGAAAAAAATAGGTCAGGCATGGTGGCACACACCTGTAATCCCAGCACTTGGGAGGCCAAGGAGAGTAGACTGCCTGAGGTTGGGAGTTCAAGACCAGCCTGGCTAACATGGTGAAAGCCCGTCTCTACTAAAAATACAAAAATTAGCTGGGCACGGTGGCTGGCACCTGTAATCCTAGCTCCTCAGAATGCTGAGGCTGAAGAATTGTGTGAACCCAGGAGGAAGTTGCCATGAGCTAAGATCATGCCATTGCACTCCAGCCTGGGCAACAGAGACTCCAACCAAAAAAAAGACAAAGGAAAAAATCAAGATGTGCCTTGCTTGTCATTTCTAATATGACCAATGCCATAATATCACATTATCACTTCATCTCTCTACAAAATATGCAGAGAAGGCTGTTTTAGAGAAAGTCTATATTTTTTTTCTTTGCTGCTGTTGTTTTATAACTACAACATTGAGTCCCTAAATTAAACTCTTGTTTTTTTTTTTTTGAGACAGAGCTTTGTTCTTGTTGCCCAGGCTGGAGTGCAATGGTGCATTCTTTGCTCACTGCAACCTCTGCCTTCTGGGTTCAAGTGATTCTCCTGACTTAGCCTCTGGAGCAGCTGGGATTACAGGTGCCTGCCACTATGCCCAGCTAATTTTTGTATTTTTAGTAGAGACAGGGTTTCACCATGTTGGCCAAGGTGGTCTTGAAGTGCTAATCTTGTGATCTGCCCACCTTAGCCTCCCAAAGTGCTGGGATTACAGACATGAGTCACTGCACCTGGATGAAACATTTTTAACATAACACTTTAGGGATAAGGAGATAGTACTGACAGGGAGGAAAATGGGGTGAACACAGAGGGTTTTTAGGGCAGGGAAACTATTTCGTATGATACTACAATAGTGAATGCATGTAATTTTACATTTATCAAAACCCACAGAATGCACAACATAAAGAGTGAAGCCTAATATAAACTTGGGGTGATAATGGTGTGTCAGTGTAGACTCACCATTCTGATGGAGAATGTTGACAATGGGAGAGGCTGTGGATGTTTGTGGTAGGGGATATATGGGAACTCCCTGAACTTACCTTTCACTTTTTCTGTAAACCTAAAACTTCTCTAAAAAATAAAGTATATTACAATTAAAAAAATAAATCTAAATGTGAAGTCAGATTCTAATCTGGCTCAGAATTTCTCTACATCAGAAAAATTGTTGATATAAAAACTAAGAAGAAAACATAAAGAAGAATAAAAATTGACATAGCAAAATTTGACCAAAGAAAACCTGTTTTAAAGAATTCACATTTTTCTAATTTATATCTACATTATTATTGACAACATTAAAATTGTATGCTAATAAGGATGAGGAACAAAAAATACAAGAGAAAATATTAAATAATTCACACAGTTAAGTATATTGAACTTGAAGTCTGAATAGCTAGTTCTTTGTTGTGAAGACACTGTATGTCTTTAGGCAAGACTCCTTCTCTGGTATTCAATTTTCTTATCTTCAAAACAAGGGAATTGAAAGCTTTAACTAAATTAGTGTTTCTTCTGAGGTTTCACTAAAAGAGTAAATATGAGGCACTCATTTCAAGTCCAGATTTTATTGAAGTCATGAGTTTTGTCTTAGAAATTTCTGCTCTGGCATATAAGTCATATCTCAATAAAACTGTTTACAAATATCCCTGGTAGCATCAATCAGAAGGTTGATTTTTACTCTGCTTTGCCATTTAAAGTAGGTTATCAAACGCTCAGTGCCTTCGTTTCTCTATTAGTAAAGTGGTGATAAGTAGTAATATCTACATCATGAGGTGATTTTATAATTCATAGTATTAAAAACAATAGTCATTATTATTGATTATTATTACTACAATGTTAGGCTATCACTTCTCAGTTATTTCTATGGATTGTCTTCTTTTATCCTGATGTTGCCAAAAATTCCTCCACAAAAGTGCTTACAACTCCTGTTTTCTCAAACAGTATTTAATAAACTTCTAAAATTAATTTTTGATGACTATTGTGTGTGTGTTTGGATTTTTTACATATAATATACACAAATGATTCATCACATTTTTGTTTCTAGAATCACATTTTTGAGTTAGAAACAAAGATAAATTTACTTTTGAAATTAAAATATCAATAATTTTTGAACATCAGGAAAGAGCAACCCAGTGTGGTGTTAAGGATATAGATGAAAATGAATTTGAATTTTAAAATCTGATGTTTCCTAACTTACATATCAGTTTTCCAAAATGTTATATCGTACTACAAAACATTAAATATCTAACATTAATTTTTCTGTTTCATTAATATGTATATTTAACAAATTGAATAACAATAGCATATTTACTATGTACTAATAGGATTGTTATACATAATATTAAATGATGGAAACAGTAATAAGTTACATGACCATTTTAAATACTACTTTTGCTGTAACTAAGAAATAAAATGCTGCCTGGTGCAGTGGTTCACGCCAGTAATCCCAGGAGGGTGGATGACTTAAGGCCAGGAGTTCCAGATCCATCTGGCCAACATGATGAAACCCCATCTCTACTGAAAAAAAAAAAAAAAATTAGCCAGGCATAGTGGTGTTTGCCTATAATCCTAGCTATTCAGAAGGCTGAGGAATGAGAATTGTTTGAACCTGGGAGGTGGAGGTTGCAGTGAGTGGAGACTGCCAATTCACTCCATCCTGGGCAATATATTGAGACTCTGACTAAAAAAAAAAAAAAAAAAAAACAAACAAACAGGAATAAAATGTCTAGCTTGGTTTCATATTTCAGTCAAATGGGAAAAAGAGATAGTTATGTAAATTGTTTATTTTTAATGAGTCTGTTATCATCATATACTACCCCTAGCAATCTCTATTACTCAATTTTATCTGAAGACTTCCACTTAAGTTTAAGTCAGAATATCAGGAAAATATAATACAGTGAAGACTCAGAGACAGAAAACAAAACAGATAAGCGTTATGATATCCCAGGTTTAACGGCTAGAGAGTTTGCAGGCCACAGTGTGTGGTGGGAAAATTCAGGCAAAGCCAGGTGATCTCCAAAAGTTAAAAAGATGGAGCTGAGAGATTGGATGCCAAAGCTAGCTACCAGTTATAGTTTTTAGGCATAGTACAAAATGGGAGAAATAAGCTCAGAACAAGAACACTGAACGTGTGCAAAGAGATTCTCCCGGTTTTCCAGAAGATCACCACACAACCATTACGCACATGATAGAAAACCATCTATAAAGCTTACATCGGGCCCATCTAAACCTAGTAGGCATACAAAAATCAAGAAAATAGAAAATCAAAGTGTGTAAAGCATGGAATTAAACAGTGGAATTAAATTATAGATTCTACAGTAATATAATATCTAGAAAAACCCAAATATATATAAAATGTAAAAAATATAATGACCCATGGATTATAGAAGAAATAAAAATGGAATTTAGGATATTTTTCTGTATTTTGAACTAAAAGGGAATGAAATCACAACCTTGCAATTAGTAGGGATGAGTTAATGCAGCACTAAAGGGAAAATTTACAGCACTTAGCACCTGTAATAAAAAAAGATTTAAGGCCCTAAGTTAATTATTGTACGTTCAAGTTTAATTAACTAGAAAACAAATGTGAGGGAAAACCAAAGTAAGCAGAAGAAAGGATATAATATAAATCAGAGTAAAATCCACAAAATAACAAACAGCTATAGGATAAAACTTTTGGAAATGATTGACATTTTCATAATATGAAAGGTAGTGATTATTTCAAGGGTGTTTACATATGCCAAAACTTATTTAATTATTTACTTGCTATTTGTTTTTTTCTTATGTTGATTTTGCATCAGTAAATCTCTAAAACAAACATGATATTATGTGTTCAAAGCCTTATATATGTTAATGTCTACTTTCCCTTATATTTTAGTATCTAGTTTACTACATATTTCCATTGTCCTATAACATCTAATGAGTCTATGGAGAAGTTTCAAAATAATTTAATTATTGATGATTTAGGTATTTTTTTTTTTACTCTGCACATTTTAGTATGTTAGAAAAGATAATATTCTATAAGAGCTCACAATTTTGCACACACTGAATGTTCTCCTTTTCAGACTTTTTGCAAAAACCTATGTAGAGTGAACAGTCTTAAAAGACAGATATAGGTGCCTCCCTATGGAGCAAAAAACAAACATGTTTACTGCCCATCATAAGAATGCAAGTTTTCAATGATCACGGGTTTTCCCTATAATGCAACTCATCACGTGCAGGCACCATCCTGTTGGAAGGCAGGTCAAAAAGAAATAACACAATATGTCAATTTCATGTCCGCTTTATCTAACCCAGCAGTGTCATATCTATGTCCAGACCCCGTGAAAAATGTCAACATGGTAACATGTTAGCTTGCAAGTAAAGTAAAATCTCAGACACTTCATAGTTTTTTAAAAATGTATTTACCACATGTAGAATATTACTTTGAAGCATATATGCAATGTAGAATGACTAAATCTTGCAAATTAGCATATGCATTACCTCACATAGTTATCATTTTGTGAGAACACTTTATATCTATTGTCCTAGCATTATTATTTCAGGATACAATATATTGCAAACTATTATCAACATGTTGAACAACAGACTTCATAAATGTATCCCTCCCTTCTAACTAAAATCTTATATCCTTTGACTAACATATTCCTAATCTCCCCAAACACCCAGCCCCTGGTTACTACCGTTACTTTCTGCTTTTATGAGATCAACTATTTTCGATTCCATATATGAGTGATATTATGTGGTATTTGTCTTTCTGTGCCTGTTCATTTAACATAACGTCCTCCAGGTTCATCTATGTTGTCACACATGACAAGATTTCCTTTATTTTTATGGCTGAATAATATTCCATTATGTATATATACCACATTTTTTATCCATTGATGAACATGTGAGATTTTTTTTTCTCTTATCAGTTAAGTCAGATACACTATTTTCCCCTCTGCTTCTTGCCAAAATGATATTTATAATATGCAGGTATCCCAGCTCTTGGTGGTTTATACCCAACAGTTTATAATTTGGATTTTGTGAGGGTACCCTCTCACCTAGGGTCTTAGTGCATTCCAGCTGTTATAATGAACTACTGTAGACTAGGTGGATTTTAAACAACATAAATTTATTTTGCATAGCTCTGGAGGTTGGGATGTCCAATATCAAGGTATGGAGGGATTCCAGGTATAGTGAGGGCTCCCATGCTGATTCATAGTCAGTGGTATTTTTGCTATAATCTCACACAACGGCCTCTCTTGTAAGGGCACTATACCCCTTCATGTGGGCTTTACCCACATAACCTAATCATCTCCCGAAAGTCCCACCTCCAAGTATCCTCACATGGGAGATTGGAATTCAATATATGAATTTTGGAAAAGCACAAACATTCAGATCATAGATTCTAATTTTTTCTAAATGTGTGTGTATTTCTTTATGTGTGTGTTTTGCTACCTAGATAATCTGTATAACTTGCAAAGAAATTGATATGGGGAAATATCCTTATGAGGTGTTTGGAGGACAAAGTCAGAAATAGAAAACGAGGAGCAAAGAAAATAGATACCTATTTTGAAGTCTAAATTATATGGGCTGTGGGACCAGAACTGCTTTCTATTTGAGAGAACTTCAAGGAAGTACTTTTCTTGGGGGAGGGGAAGAAGTATTAGTTTTTCCACAAAAATGAAATATCCTTGACATTCAGATCCTTGATTTATAGAGGAATTTGCTAATGTCTTTCTGAGAGTTCTTATTATAATAGCACACTGTAGTTGAAAACAGGGGAGATTAGGAATGGAGTGAAAGCCTGGAACATACAGTGTGATGTTTAGGTTTATATTAATTCATGATTCTCTTGAATTCAATTGTCCCTCAGTATACACAGCGGATTTTTTTCCAGGACCCCCTGTGTTTGCCAAAACCTGTGCATGTAGGGTCTGTCTCCTAAAACAAACAACCTGTTTTAAGTGGAAAAAGATATGAGGTGTGCAAGCCCATTCAGAAGACTTTAGAGAAGTTTCGGCAAGACAGGTAAGAGCTTCAGCTTACATGGGTGGGGAGAGATGGAAGCAAGTGCACAAATTTGAAAGTTGTCATGAGGTAGAACTAACAGAGGTGGGATATGGGAGAAAGGGAAAGGAAATCTTTGGAAAGAGTGAACTCCGATAAGTTGAGTCTGCTTATCTGCAAGTCCTGCATTCAGCCCTACGGAATCCATGTATATAAAAATTGACCCTCTGTGTAAACAGATTGTATTCTACGAACACTGAATAATACATTTGGTTGAAAAACCCCCACATTTAAATGGACCCAAGAAGTTCAAACCTGTGTCATTCAAGGGTCAACTATAATTGAAAAACTTGTGATGACGAAGGTCAATGAATATAAAAGGCATTATGGATTTATTTCTGAATTTTGAAACACAAGCCTACACCAGAATTAAATGTTAGAATGACATAAAAATTATTTTAAGATGGATTTATTTAGTCAGCAGAAACTGTTCATTTAGATTATGGTTTTATTGAGCTATCACTCAATAGCATGTACACTACATAAAGGAATTAAAAAATACTGTTAGTAAATAGCATATATTATTTAGAGCTTAATGTTTCCTCAAACCGAGATTTGTTTTAGAGCTTAGATATATAAAGCCCCTCTCTAAAGATTAACTGTTTTTTCAGCAACAAAGAAAGACTTTATGTATTAAAATAGTGATTATTGAAGATGATCTTTTCCCACATACCTTACAGGAAAGACAGCTGTGTGACCATCATTTCTTGGCTTGGATCAGAGTTTGTGTGTGTGTACATGATTGTCTTGTTGTTGTTGTCAATACTGCTGTTTCTTCGTCTCTTCTTTGATTCTAAGAAGAACAGAAAATACACCCACGTGCCAGTGCTTTTTGTCCATAACAGATTTATTGGTGTCCATTTATCACTACATTGCAACTCTGTGTTGGTGGCACAAGATAAATGAAGCTATTCAGTCTTTTTCTTTTCCTTAGTTGCTTATCAGCTTCTTAGAGTGGAAGGAATGATGGTGGCAAAATTAAACAATAGAAACACAATATAGAAAGTCCTTCCAGGTGAAGTTCAAGTTGCAATAACTTTATCATCAGGGACTTTTTCCCATATTCTGTTCTGAGGGAACTCTAAATCGAAGTCAAATAGCTAACTGTAAATCTAGACAGCGCAACGCAGAGCTGGATGAACCTTGGATGCTTGTGCCACAGACTGGAATGAATCTAAGGTGTTTTTTGTCTGTTTTTACTCTCCTGAAGTGACTGGAATACGGAAAATTGAGAAAATTTTTCTTTGTTAGAAGAGTTCTACCCTTAATAACTTTTTTGCCTAACATTATATTGAGTGTTCATTAAAACAAATGGAGAACTAAGAGATTCTCCATTTGTTTTAGAAATCCTGGATACCTATGGAAAAGAAGTCTTTGGAAAGAGTAAACTCTGATGAGTTGAGTCTAGTTATCAGCAACTGAAGAAATGTTAGTGACTTTAGTTATTGCCAGTTTTAATAAAAACAGACACTGGACATAGATGTACATTAAATACTTCTCAAATTTAACTTGAGACAATCAGATCACAAAATCAGTTAATGTAATCATAAATATGAAGTTAAATAAGAGGAAATTGTTTCTTATATGTTAATTTTTCATTTTATCTATAATTGCCCTGTATCTAAAACTTTTTCTTATCTCCCTCCAAAAAATCATTAAAAAATGAAATTTTGGGGAAACTTTTTTTCAGACTAGTAACTTCATATAAATATTACAAACACTGAAACTGTTAGTGGAAAGTTACATGTTTGCTTCCCTTTCTTCCTTTGTCTTGCCTAGTTTTATTTATGAGATAGGCTAAGGCTATGATATCTTTTTGATAAGATTTAAATATAGGACATCTTGCTTCATTGAAAATAATTTTACCATGTCTTATACCAGGAATCAACCTAAAAAATACGTTCTTAACTATTATAAAGTGAGTTTCTGTTTTGTATTTAAGTGTTAGACAACAAGTGGTACCAGCCTATGTAAGCATCCCCTCATTTTTACAGCATAAAAGAGTATCACAAAAATTTTTGCTGGTAAATAAAGTTAAAATGTTTTTAGATAAATTGAATGCTTTCTCAACAATTACACTGGGTACATACTATGTCTTAGGGACTCTTCTAAGTGCTGGGAATGTAGAATAAACATAAGAGAAAAAAAATCATGTCTGCACAAAGTTTAGTTTTAAAAGTATGAATTCTAGGATATAAGTGAGTCTTATAGATTAAATCTGATGTTGCTATGTAATAGAAATAACTTTTTATTTCTAGCGCTATCTGATGCATACATTGCTAGTATAGATGGGCTATAATTTATTGAGTCATTCAATTATTGAACTTATATGTATGTAGGCAACATGCAGCAGTCCATGAGAATATAAGCATGAACAAGACTGAAACATATGCCCAAACTTATTTAATTATTTACTTAATATTTGTTCATTTTTCTCATGTTGATTTTGCATCAGGAAATTTCTAAAATGAACATGACATTATGTGTTCAAAGCCCTTCTCCCTTAGTATTTTAGTATCTAGCTTACTACATAATTCCATTGTCTTATAACATCTAATGAGTCTACGGAGAAGTTTGAAAAAAATTTAATTATTGCTGATTTTAGGTAATTTTTTTACTCTGCACATTTTAGTATGTTAGAAAAGGTAATATTGTATGAGTATCTCACAATTTTGCACACACTGAATGTTCTCTTTTTCAGACTCTTTTCAAAAATCTTTATAGAGAGAACAGTGTTGGAAGACAGATATGGGTTATAGAGCAAAAAACAAGCATGTTTACTGCCCATCATAAGAAATGAAAGTTTTCACTGATCATGGGTTTTCCTTATAATGCAATCCGCAATGTGCAGTACTCACCCTTGGCCAATTAAAGAAGATTTGCACTGAGCAAACAATTAAAATCTGAAGAGTTGAGAGAAATGTAGAGGGTGCCCTAAGGGTCATAAGGGAGACTTAACTTAGAATAAAGGTTCAGTACATTTTCATCAAATAAATTAAATTTAAGCAGAAACCTGCTGAATCAGTTACAGACATCCTGACGAGGGAAGAAGAATGTCCAAAGGCATTGGGGTGCAGTGTGCTTGGTATAGAAAAGAAAAAAGTTATTGAAGGTATGAAACTTTCCACTGATAACGAAACAATGTGTGCTTGAAGTGATGGATATGCTAAATACTCTGATTTGACCTTTATACATTCTATGCATGTATGAAAATGTTACATGTACCTCATACATATGTACAAATAGTATGCATAAATTTAAAATTAAAATAAATTTTAAAAGTATAAATCAATGTAAAACTATTTTTGGTTGTGTAACTATATTGTTCTCACTCTAACGCTTAATCCTATCCCCATGGATATGAACTGCAAGACATCTATGATACCTAAGGAAAGCTGATGTAATGAAAGTCCCAAGATAAAAATATCTAGTAATTTGTCATGGTGAAAATATTTAAAATAGAATAACTTTTTTAAAAATTTTGACAAATTAGAAGGTATATTAGATACTTAGCAGGATATTTCTTTTTCTCCTTCTTCTTTTTTTTTTTTTTTTTTTTTTTTGAGACAGGGTCTTGCTCTGTCACCCAGGCTGGAGTGCAGTGGCATTATCTAGTCAGCAGGCTATTTAAATCTGTAAAATAATAACACACACACACACAAATCAGAAAACAAGAAAAATTTTCTGACAAATGTAAGTTTAAAATTCTGTAGTTTAAACCTTTAAAATCCTTTATTTCAAAGCAAAAAAAAAAAAAACCACAAAAATATAATGTACAGTGTTTAATACCAATGTCGTGATCTGGAAGAAAATGTAAAATTTTCTCTCATAAAGACATAATATTATGGAGGGAAGTCCAAGTGATCCATCTGCCCATCTGTATCATATGAATTAAAAAACAAAGGAATATTTTTTAAATTAAGGAACAAATTACTAAACACATAATAGAAAATAACTTTCCCTGAACTGGAGATTCCCTATCATATTAAATATGACCACTAAATGCTAAGAAACATGAACAAAAATTAAGCCATACATTCTGACTGAGCTTAAAAATACCAAGGACAATGCAAAAATTCCAAACATTTCCAAAGAAATAAAAAGGCCCCTACTGGAAACAAATAGGCAACAAATATGATTTCTTATTATGTCAAGTTCAACTGGATTAATGTTACATATGAATCAAATAAGGCCTAGAGTCTCAACAAATTCTAGTGTCAAATTTGACAAGCACTGGGGCTTTTTATGTTGAAAGTCTCTTCAATGTTTATTGGTTATTTCAGACAACTCAGTATTACCACCACCAAATACCACATTGGATTATATTGGTGACTCCAGAATAAGAAAAACTCCATTCATGGATGAATTTAGTAAATAAACACTAAGGATTCAAAAAGAGTTTCTGGGTTTCTAAAAACTCCATATTACTTAGCATCCACAATGTGTTTAAACAAATTTTACTTTATTCAAATAATTATTAATTCAGCAAGCAAAGTTATGTAGGTTGTTATTGCGAAAAAGGAAGTATAACTTTTATCTTTGTTTGCAAATAGTCATCATTATTCCAAATAAGGAAAGCCCTCAGAGGATAGATTGTATCTTAGTGCAAAATGGATTATTGTTTAGTTCTAAGATAGTGCACATATTGCTAATTGCTAATGCAGAGTTTTTTATTTATTTAGAATAACACCATGTGTTATCTTAGACAACAAATTATAATTGTTCTGAATTAGTGTAACATTACCCAAACAACTAGAAAGACAAAGAGCTCTTTTCATGCATTAAAATAGTTCTAAGAATGTATTTCAACTAAATATGTATCCCTAAAGGAGAATTGGCAAGAAGCAGAAGATTTATATTTTAATTCTTGCTGTGTTGCTAAACATATCTTATACCTCAGCTAGCCTCTATATGCCTCTTTTTTAAATATAATAAGTAGGAATAATGGCAAAATTCTATATTTGACAAAATTTCTAGAAAGTTCATAGAACTGATTTCATTATGTTCTTCATGTTAAAAGGAACAGGAATATTTTTCAAGCTACTTTAAAAGCAAGGGTTAGAGGAATAATTATCATGAGGATTCCCAGTGACAGTAGCTGGTCATCTGGAATTGAGGTAGACTTAAATAGGCAATTTTTCCATTCTGTCTTCTTCCTTACATGGTCTTTCTCCAATCTCTTTGAATGTGCATTCCCTCTTTCCCTTCCAATAAGTTTCATCATTTATTACTCATAACTCTACCTTATACATTTTCTTTATGTCTTTACTTTTTCTTGACTTGTTTTCATGACTTTTAATTTCAATTTCTACCCATTGCTTCAGGTGTCCCAATTTCTATTTACAAGTAACTTGGTGTCTTACAAAGGGTCTGCCTTCATACACGACATCCTCACTCCAGTAAAATGGGATCATGTGGCACAAAACATCATCAGGTACATCTGTGAAATAGAACAAAGAATATTAGAGGCTGGGAAGGGTAGGAGGAAGTGGGGGTGGGGTGGGGCATACAGGGAAGAATTTGTTGAAGGACACAATACTACAGTTATATAAGTTCTGGTATTCTATAACACTGTAGAATGACTATAGCTAACAAAAATATATAGTTCCAAATAGCAAGAAGGAGGATACTGAATTTTCCTAACACACAAAAATAGATAAATGTTTGAGATGATGGATATGTTAATAACACTGTTCTGATTACAATACATTATATGTATCACAACATCACTATGTACAATGATTATGTCAATTAAAAATGAAAACTAAAAATAAAAGTAATGAAAGCACCAAATAGAAAAACAACAACAACAACAAACCCAGAACCAACAACAAACATGTTCATGTAGGCAGCATAGCACAAGGTAAGAGCAACGTGATAGGCAGATACTTATTGAAAACCAATAAAGTATTGTACCATAGAAGAGATTGTCATATTGATTAGGACTGACATTCTTTGGAGAAAAACAGGAAGGCATTTTGAAGTTTTTGAACAATTTCAATAAGCTTTCTGAATGCCACAAACAGTTTTATGCTTATGTAGTTATGCTCATTTATTTGACACGTCTTCTTTGTTTCAGCTCTCACTGCCTAGTACATTGCATGGCACATAGTTTATGATGAATAAATATTTGAATAAATATTTTTAAATAACAAGCATAGTCCTTTGTGTTATTTTTAAAGAATGAGACTTTGAAACTACATTTGTTTCCATATCTAGTCAGTAAAAATAATGGTAAAAACCTGAGGAAAAAACTAAGAAAATATTTTATGCAATTACTTAATTTTTTCTTCCATGATTCACCAATTTGCAGAAATGAGGAAATATGCCAATTAACCAAGACACTATTTTGTAAGTGTTTTTACTTATTTTATATAAATGTGTTTTTGGTATCACAAAACTAAACAAAAGAAGAAGAAGGAGGAGGAAGAGGAAGAGAAGACATACTTCTCCTTTGAAGCAACCCATCCTCACAGAGGACAAATCACATAAAGATTCCCTGCAATCATTAGGGGCTTTCTGGACCTCAGTTTTCCTAACTTTTTTGTCTCCTGAATGATCTATTGCCCAATTCCTGAGGGAAAAGAGACATTTCTATTAATGCTACCTTTCTTCTCTAAGATATGTGGATGTAAATTTACAACCTTTGTTTCTTCCTGTGAGTTTATTTTCTTAAGTAGCAGTCTGTTTCTGAAAAAATATTTTGTTGTTCCTAGAGGAATTTTTCACGAGATAGATACTTGTAGCTGCTTAATAAAAATAACTAAATACGGCCGGGCTAAGTGGCTCATGCCTGTAATCCCAGCACTTTGGGAGGCCGAGGTGGGCGGATCACGAGATCAAGAGATCGAGACCATCCCGGCCAACATGGAGAAACCCCATCTCTACTAAAAATACAAAATTAGCCAGGCGTGGTGGCGCATGCCTGTAATCCCAGCTACTCGGGTGGATGAAGCAGGAGAAAAGCTTGAACAGGGGAGGTGGAGGTTACAGTGAGCCAAGATCGTGCCACTGCACTCCAGCCTGGGCGACAGAGCAAGACTTCACCTCAGAAAAAAAAAAAAAAAAGCTAAATACATGAAGGCCTATTAGGCATCTCTGGCTAAAAATCACTTGTGTCATATAGGAGTTTATTCACATGCCAACACCATCAATATTTTTGAAGCCTTTTTACCAGTTGGTTCTGACAACCCCAGTAGAATATCAATGTCATAATAAGTCAAAATCATCTTAATACTTGCCATTGCTCTTAAGATCATCACACATGATTTACTTTCTTAGAGACAGAATGACTTTTCACATGTATCTGAGATTTGTAACATTTAAAATTGTGCAAAATTTAACAAAATCTAGGCTAATGCCATTAATGAGTTTGAAAACCTATTTATTTACTATTTAAGTATTCTAAAATTTGCTACTTTTAAAAAATAGAAAAAAAAAAGAAATTGAACTCCAGGTCTATCTAAAATTGACTCAATATATTATCTGAGGAAAACATAAATTAAGAGTATACTTTAAACTTGGTTAAAATAATCCATAAACTGTGTTATTACCTAACAGAATTTGCTAGATATTTGTTATAACACAGAAGCAGAAATTTACATTTGGATATCAAAAGCCACCATTTGCTGAGCAACCCTCATGTGCTGCAATTGTAGTAAGAACTTTATATTATACCTTGATTGTTTTGAAAACTAGGTGTGTTGATCATCTAGTTGAAAAGTATAGAATTAACTCTATCTGCAGTACCAGGAACAGATTCATTAAAGAGTATCAGAAGGTTCCCAGAATTGTTGGCAAGGCGGAGCCTGCAGGAAAACACTCAAGTTTGGTGAGAACTAACTAGTAAGTGAACTTCTGCTGAGGACCTCAGAACCAAGTTGCCTCCACCACTGTCTCTGATGCATATTCCATCAATAGCTCATTTTCAAATCAATGTCTTGTACGAATGCATGTGTTTAGCAGAACTTAGATTACTCTAATTGCAAGGAAAGCTGAATGCTATTTGTATTTCCTTGATGTTACATTATTTTGTATTTTACCTTACAATTGTAAGATTCATAAAATCAAAAACCTCTGAAATTGTATGATTGTAGTAAAGGGATTTTGGCTAGCCAAGAATCATAGGTGCCCAATGGAGCAGGTATTGCAACTCCCATTCCTTATATAACGGAAACAGATTCACAGGTTAAGTAATTTGATCAAATCCAAATTGCTCCCAGCTTTCTGGTGAAATAATCATTATGTTTGGCTAACATTTTTTACTTATTATGTCACTGCCCACTTAAGAATCCCAATAAAAATAAATTAATGAAATCTGAAGTCAGTTTCGTATTCATTTACCTTTAAATAAAATATTTCTCTGCATTAAGGAATTGATTGGTATTTTCAAAATCCAAACAAATGCACAGATAACACTCAATATAAGGTGGAAAAAGAACATAAAGTGATGTAAAGATTAAGAGCAGAGATTTAATAATAACATTGCCTGGATTGTGGTCCTCTTTTGCTTTTTGTTATTTTAAATTTAAATTTTTTGTGGCATTGTGCTTTTATTTGATATAGTAACTTTCCCAAATTACCTGAGCATTTTGTTCTTTAGTTTCCTCATCTGTCAAATGTGAGACAAATAGTATACAAATGAAATATATTTTAATTTTAAAATTTAGAAACACATTTGTGAAATCATTTCTAGTAGTTCTGGATGTGTAGTGAATTTTAAGTAAATGCTATTATGGGTAGGGTGCAAATGCAGCAGAAATGAGGTAGGATTTGAGCTGGAACAAATTGTCTTAAGTGTAGATAATAAGCATGCTTTTTCTGAAGACAATTTGAAAGGCTTAATAAAACCAACTAAAAATTCAATCTGCCTTTGAACATATTATTTCCTCTGTCTAGACAACTTTATTCCTGGCTCTTTGTATGTTTCCAATTTCTTCAAGATTCATTTCAAGTTATTCTCCCTGTTAAGCCTACTTTAACTTTAATGGGAACATATAATTATTTCTTTCCTCTGCCACCAGATAGGCATATATCTTATAGACACATTGTTTATAGTATTTAGTTATTGAATTTAAGTTACCCTATTATTTATCTTTATATCAGTGAAGTAATAATCTTGATATAATCTTTACCATTGTATCATTGCTCCTAGCATAATGCTAAGCACGGGTATGGTCAGTGCTTAACAAATATTTGTTGAAGGAGTGAATGAACCCAATAATAAACCCAGTCAACAAGTGAACCATGTCAAATTATAATGTGAGCTTAATTTCTTATGCCAAATATGTAACAACATGTTATAATGGAAGAAACAAAGGTCTGATTTTGACATCCTGGTCACATGATCTTGTGCAAGTTATTATGGGTTTTTTTGGACAGTTTGTTTCCTCACCTACAACTAAACAAAATGAAGAATTCTTACCTCAAAGAGATATGAGAAGTGAAATAAAATGCATTCTATAACTTGGTAACTGGTAGAGGGTTGTGTAAGCATTAGTTGTTACATTAAAATTGATTTAAATTATAAGAGAATACATCTTTAGGGGTTACTGATAACCCTAAATGGTCAATGTGTTTACATTATGCATCTCTGCAATACATTAAGTAAAATTAGCTAAAAGTTATCTGAAATCAAGAAATCATTATTTGGTTGGGAAATGTTCATTAAAAATTTGATTCTAAGTGAAACTTACCAAAATGGCAAATACATTTTTCCTTTACCTCAAATTAAAGGCTGTTGAAGTGTTACTTGTAACATATACTAAAAAAATGGAATTAATCAGATCCATAGCAACCCCACTGTCACTGCTCCCAACAAAATCTTATCTATTTTGACAATCTTACCATGGATCATAGCTTCAATTAACTTTTTTTTGAGTCAGAGTCTCACTCTGTCACCTAGGCTGGAGTGCAGTGGCATGATCTTAACTCACTGCAACCTCTGCCTCCCAGATTCAAGAATTCTCCTGTCTCAGCCTCCATAGGAGCTAGGATTACAGATGTGCCACCATGCCCGACTAATTTTTGTATTTTTTAGTAGAGATGGTGTTTCACTATGTTGGCCAGGCTGGTCTTGAACTCCTGAACTCAAGTGACCTGTCCACCTCAGCCTCCCAAAATGCTGGGATTACTGGCATGAGCAACTGCACCCGGTCAGCATTTTGTTTTTAAGAAAAGATGCAACAAGTAATTTATGATGTAAATAATTCTTTTTGACATATACTGGAGATGTTATATGAAAGAGAAAACAGAAAAAATTAAGATGATAGAAAATATTATTCTTTTTGCTATATACAACTACTAATACTTTTCTTATCTTACCATCCAGTGTGGTTATGTGTGTGTGTGTGCATGTTCAATGATAGACATTATTACCATTCATTTCCAATCAACAATTAATTTTTAGTGGAGTTTTTCTTTACTAGAGGCAGATTATTTTTATTAAACGGAGCATGAAAAATTAAAAGAACTGCTTGAGTCCATTTATATCTTCTAATTTCTATTTCGTTTCTAATATTTAATATATATTAGTTGTCATCTTTAAATATCCTCTGAGGATTTCAAAAAATAATTCAAAATGTATTTTGTATCTCACACTGGTCCTCGTCATTTTTCACATATGTGGTTGTAATTTAAGCTCTTTTTACCAGTATATAGAAATCTTTTTTAAAAAATGAAATAAGAGAAAATTACAGGTTTATAAAAAGTTTTCTTAGTTTTCCCTTTCTGGATTCTTACAGAACACAGTATTCTTTATGTTTGAGCCTAGGTGTGTTTCGTTAATGATTTCAAATCTATTTACTCCTATATATAGTTTGTTCAGTTGTTGCATTCTGAAGAATCTAAGGAAGACTCTCATTTTTTTAAATCTAAATAAAATAGACACAGCTGGCAACTTCCTTTGAAAACTTATCTAATGTTTAGTAACAGTTTATTCAGAAGAAGTGGATAGAAAAATGGATAAATAGGCTGTTCCATATTTCTATTGCAAATCTCTCAGAAAATAGAACTGCCTCAATATCTGTGTTTCTCTAATAAAGTATTCATTCTTTAACTTAATGAAATGGAGGGAACATTAATTAAATGAATGTGGCATATTTGATACTTACTGAGAAGATAATTTAAATAAAAATGTCTTCCTATGGGTGACAGAACTTTCAGCTTAATCATGTTGGTTCTTTTTATGAAAATTTTAATTCAAATATGGAAGGTAAATTCACTGCATACATACTTTGTGTATCACAGCTTGGCTGCTTACTACGTCTCGAAAGTAGAGACTACTAGAGAACATCCACAGGCTGATAATTTAAATACCAAAGACGTGGAATCATTTTGGTGCATTAGAAACTAAGTTCTATTAGAAAGTAAACAATTCTATATCTAGGACAAAGTTTATGAGATCAACCATGGTAGAAAGATCTGTACTTACTTAGCCACCAATAGGCATTACTTGGTATTACATATTAATATTTTAAATAGGTTACTTAGCAGGATGATTGATGTATATTTTTAAATGTGTAGCTGAATATACCAAATGTCACATAAATACATTATAGCAAAATAATGTATTTTTTTTCTGAATTTATGTACTTGTTGTTACTACAGAGAAGATGGAATATTTAGCATTTCCTCAAAAGCATTGAGGTTAGCTCAGGAGTGGAATTTTTGTAGTTCTCTCTCTCCCAAATGTTCATAATGTCAATATCTGAAAGAATATGGGAATATTGAATCATTATCTCAGCTAGATAAAGATATAACTGCCCTTATTGTGGCAAAGTTGATTATTGTGGAACTCTTTTATATAGAAGGGATTGGAAGTGACAAAGATGACAGGGAATTCAACAGTCTTATCTTCATACTAAGAGAGCAGAAAGGAAGAAAACAGCTAGGCAGATAGGGCAAAGAGTCCTCAGCAGAATTCCCTTTCTAGCAAAGAGCAGCTTCAAGGATCTGGCTGCAAACATGGATAAGGGAGTGAGTTCCAGCACAGAGAGAGAGCCTTCTGGGTAATCAGCAAGCTTCAGATATCCATGGTGGGCCCCAGTAAGCACATTGGGAGCCCCAGTGAGCACATTCCTTTCCTTTTTTGGACATACTCAGATAAGGAAGCTTACATAGGTGGGGAGGGGAGGCAGGTGCTTCTAGCTACACCGATAAGAAGAATTATTTTGGGCCACGCACATCCACCATGCAGGGTTCTGCCACCACTGAGCACATGTGCAGTAGAGAAAAGATAAGCAATATGGAATAACTTCGGCTAAGGACCTGCCTGCCCAATAAAAGGTTGGGGTGGGGGCTTCTAGAGATTCCTGCCCTATGCAGATGACACACCTAGTTCTAACCAGTCTTTTGTGCCTTATGTGGTTGAGATACCCCCTCCCCACTAGCTCATTTATAAAATCCCTTGCATTTCACTGAGAAATGGAAACTTTTTTAAGGGCCGCTCTCTACAGCAGAAAGCTGTTCTCTTTCTATTGCCTTTTAAACATCTGCTCTAACCTCAATATTTCTGTGTCCTTAATTTCCTTGACTGTGAGACAAAGAGTTTCTGGCGTCACCCCAGACAACGAGGCCGTTTCAATATCTTCAATCATGCTGGTACACTTATCAATGCACTTCAAAATCTTATGGCCATACTTGTTCATATAACTCATTCAACTTGAGAGACTGTGATGTTTCATGGAGATGGACTTATGTCTATTTTGAAAATTTGATGAAAGAGTGTGAGGACATGCAGTGTGTCGAACAAACTTGGCTCCTTCATTACAGTAATAGAAGAATTATCTCTATAATCCAAAATTTGAATGTAGAGTAATTTTATTCATTTACGTATATTCTCTCTTTTTCTTTTCTTCTATCATCAGTGCTTTATATTAAGTAAACAGTTGCTTAACTTTATTCTGGTTGGTAGTGCCTCCTCCCTTAACTTCTTTTAAGAGTAATTTCACAAACATATAAATTAATAAATTCTCAAAGAGTGATAAACATATGTGAGGTTCTGAATAGGAACAGGCTTTTTTTTTCTGAATATCTCACATAATTTCTAATATTAGTATTTTCTTATTGAAACAGAAATCTTAGCCAATTACAGGAATTTAGTGTTTGAAGGCAAGTATACAGAGCTTTCTGCATCCTGGAATTAACATTGAGAAATTAAAAAAAATATAATAAAACAAAATAAATTAGTTTTCCACATTTTTTAAGGTCATTTACCTGGAATTAGCCAAAGTGTGAAGTTTGAAGGCACAGTCCTCCATAGTTCAATTCTATCCAACACTTTGAACACAAACTTTTAGTTTGCTAGAAAAACTCACAAAACCCATTGAATGCTCTTATACACTGAGTATAGTTTATTATAGGAAAACGACATATTGAAACCAGCCAAAGAAAAAGACAGGGTTCCAAATAAAACGTATCTGTTGTCCTCAGGATGAATAATCCTACAGGTGTAGCCAATGATACTTTTGGATATTTGTCCGCTTCAAATCTCATGTTGAAATTTGATCTCCAATATTGGAAGTGGGGCTGGTGAAGGGTGTTTGGGTCATAGGGGCAGATCCATCATGAATGGCTTGGTGCTATTTTCTCCATATTAGTGAGTTTTTGTTCTATTAGTTTGCTGAAGATTTGATTTTTAAAAAGAGCCTCGTATGTTTCTCCTCTCTCTTCCTTCCCTGCGTCATGTGATGCCTATTCTCCTTAGACTTCTGCCGTAAGAGGAAGCTCCTTCAAGCTCTCAACAGGAGCAGATGCTCATGCTATGCTTTTTATACAGCCTGCAGAATGATGAGCAAAATAAACTTCTTTTCTTTATAAATTACCCAACCTCAGGTATTTATTTATAGCAACACAAAATAGACTAGGAATATTGACAGACTATGAAATTCATCCAAGCTTCATTGTACAGAATTTTTACTGGGCTTCTTTATGTAGTCAGGATCGATTGATTGATTGCTGCTGTTGTTGAACTCAGTGTTTAGCACCCCTCTTTCTAGAGGTCATTATGCCCTGTGTCTCAAATGGTCTACCATGAGTCACCTCATTAGCATCAATTATTAAATGTGGTCCAAGGGGCTCACTATGAGTTACAAAGACACTTCTATCATTCAGGATATCTAAAGCATTTAGAAATTACTTCCAGGAGTTAGTAATTGAGAGACTTCTGCTTGGACAAGGACAAATTATTTATGACACACCAACTTTAAAAATATAAGTAATTTTCCTAAATCTGTTGTAAATAAAAAATAAAATCCAGGCTCCCCAATCAACTGAAGTCATTTTCTTTTTCTTTTTCTGGAGATGGAGTCTCGCTCTCTCACCCAGGCTGGAGTGCAATGGCATGATCTTGGCTCACTGCAACCTCCGCCTCTGGGGTTCAAATGATTCTCCTGCCTCAGCCTCCCCAATAGCTGGAATTACAGACACCCACCATCATGCCTGGCTAATTTTTGTATTTTTGTAGAAACGGAGTTTCACCATGTTGGCCAGGCTGGTCTTGAACTTATGACCTCAGGTGATCTGCCCGCCTCGGCCTCCCAATGTGCTGGGATTACAGGAGTGAGCCTCAACTGCGCCCAGCCTCAACTGAACTTTTTGGCTAAGGAAATCTCAGAGAAACCTGAAATGTCATAAAGGTAAGGCAGGTCAGACAAACTAAATTTTTGGAGTTTAGACCTGACCCTAGCATTAATGTGAAATAGTGATTGTGAGACTGACAGAATGGACTCTTTGTTGCAATAAGATATCAAATTATAAACAAGACTTATGGTCATGTAAGGCAAGGGTTAAATCACAGCTTACAAACCATAAAATCTCATTCAACTTGATTTTGTTGTTAACGTGGTATAATGTGGCTTATTTTCAACCTGACTCTGGTATAGCATGACACAACATTACACCCTTTATCTTAACCTAAACATTCCTTTTTACTGACTTGAAGTCTTTGGACAATGCTTCACTCTTCTAACCAATTACAAATTAAAGAATGTCAGAAGTCACCTATAACCTGTAAGCCTCCACTTCTAGAGGATCCACCTTTTCAAGCCAAACTAACATATATCTTCCATGTATTGACCAGCAATTCTTATCTCCCTGAAATGTGTAAAAACAAACTGTAACATCGTCACCTAAGCACACTTTGTCAGAACCTCTTGAGACCATGTTCTTCAGGCCATGGTCACTCATATTGGCTCAGAATAAGTTTGAGAATAAAATAAACATTAAAAAATACAGAGTTAGGGTTTTTTTCATTAAAATTGTTTTCATATTGTTATTTAGTGCATATTTAGAAAATAATTTTTCTTTCTTTCCTTTCATTCTTTTCCTTTCTCCTTCCTTCCTTTCTTCACTTCTTTCTTCCTTTCTTTCACAGAGAGTTTCTAATTTAAACCAGAAGCCAACTTTTTTTTTGTGCCAGCAACTGTTTCTCAGCAATTAGGAGAATTGCTGAGTAGTAGAATTAGGACCATATCTCTCTTTCATAAACTGGATGCTAGAATATCAGATGTCCACAAATGTCATTTCCCCAATGTCTTCTGAAGAAACTAATAGAGTACGTAAAAGCACATTTACGCTGTCTGTGAAAATGGTTTGCGTGCTTCAGAAGACCTGATTTGGAAGACACTGTGTGAAAATTTACTGTAAATTTTTGGTTCTTGACAGTACTAAACAGAAAGAAAGGCAGTAATGCAATAGGGTGGACATGTTTGTTCCTCCCCTAAACACTTACCGATATTAATTGAACAGACTTTATAAATAAGTAAATTAAGACATCCTACTCCACTAGAAATATACTTGCTACCTTTCTTATATTTTCTTTTCTCCTTTTTTTTAATGTACCCTTCTCTACCTTCTTCTTCATTAGCCCTTTATTAAAATGCAAATGCTTTTGGTAAAGATCAATGCTTAGATAAATTTTCATCTGAGATGCTTAACCAGGTAAGAATGTGGAAGAAAAAAAATTGGACAAAGTTAGACAATTCATAACTAGAACAAAATATAGATAAAGGAATAAATATTATAAGAGGAGAAACCCATAGAAGTATTTTAGAGTAGTCAAACAGGAAGATTTTGGAAAGTGAATCAAAGAGAGAGACTCTTTTTACGTTCACTCAGATGGTTTTGTCAAATGAATTTATGTAACATGGCTTGCTTCTCTTATTTTAGGTTGCTGGCTCTGTTAAAATAAAAACTTTAGACACATTAAATTTAATGGTGTTTAATTTAGCAAATAAAATGATTTGTGAATTGGGCAGTCCTCAGAATCAGAGCCCATTCAGAGACTACTGCAATGCTGCCTGGCTGGGGATAATTTATGGGCAGAAAAAAAAAAGTACAGAATCTGCTGTATTGGTTACAGCCCAGTGTCAGTCTTATTTGAACAGGGTTTGAACAACTGGCTGCCTGTGATTGCCTGAAATCTATGATTGGTACAAGAGTAGGGTACAGTTTGTTTATTCATCCAGTTAGGTTACATTTCACTATGTTCAAAGAAACCTTTAGGCCAAATTTAAAATATGTAAGGAGGCAGCTTTAGGCTAAATTTAATTTAACAGCTCTTAGTTTGTGATAAGCTGTCAGCATTAAGAAAGCTTAGTTCAACTCAACAAAAAGAACAAACATAAGATTAAAGAAGCCTAGCCCACCTAAATCTATTAGCTATGGTTATGAGATACATTCACATAAGAAAAAAATAGTTATTGATTCGATTCAAAATATAGGGGAATCTTGAATTGATAGATCAATCTCAAATTTTGAAGAGTAAGGAATAGCAATGTATACACATTATCAAGTTACTTAAATATCTCAGGTAACTGGCTTGTCAAGAATTTAATGCTAAAATGTGAATGTTTTGCTGTTGCTTCTCCCGTCAAATTGAAGTCAAAACATCTAGACTCAAGTTCTGGCTCTGTTATTTATGATCTCTCACCTATTAGAAGTAATTGCTTATATCAGCTGACCTGCAGTTTCCTCGTTTATAAAAGAAAAATAATCAATTATTACATATATGGTAAGGTGATAAAATAATAACTATAGATATGGATGTGAATTGTAAAGTTTTCTGGAAAAGATCATTTTTGCAGAGAATCAAATTATCAGATTTCTGAGAATGGAGAGCAACTGATCAGATTCATCCTCCTATGTCCTAGAAAGGCATTCTGGGCATTTCAAAAGAATGTATTTACACTATAGATGCCACATATAGCCAGAGTATTATTAAGAAGAAATAAAAATTTCAAGTATTTTAAAAAGAGTACCTTTGCTTCAGCCCCTTATAATGATCAGATTGAGGAAGCAAGCACTTCGTGCTTGTTCTTCTGGACAATACTCAATTGCGTACATCTCTTTCAACTTTCCATTCAGTGAAGTCATTTTGTTAGCTTGAAATTAGCCATCGGCAGAATATTTACATCAGATCGATCTGTAAACTTTAACAATTAGTGTCTCCTTATATTCCATCCCCCAACATTTACCAGCACACCTTTGCATATATTGCAAATAGTAAATTGTAAGTGTGCAATGACAGAAAGAAGGTTCCGTGGTGTTTCTGGTAATCATGTCTTTGCTGAGATTGTATGTGATTTGAAGAAGGCTTATTTTCTAGGGAAGAAATGATGTAATTGAAGAGAAGTAAGCTGAGGAGTCTAGGTAAAATGAACAAGGTGAAGTAAAGTTTCTAAGTCAGAAATTTGCAGACACTTTTGAGTGAGAGTCATTAGAATAGTTAGCTCTAGTGGTGCAATTAATGCTCATCCCCTTTATAGTAAAAAGTTATTTGTGTGTGTGTGTGTGTGTGTGTATGTGTGTGTGTGTGTGCGTGTGTGTGTGTTTGTACAGTATAATTCCGTCTAGTGGGGTAAAGTCTTGAATTATAGGCTAAGACGTTTAGGTAAATTAGTAGAGGCTGTGAGAACTTTTAGAGCAAGCAAAAGTTTTAGAATAAAAATTAAATGATCTCATCTGTGCAACTATAAGAATAATTACAATGGGCACTATATTAGAAGAACATAAGAATAATTTGCAGCAATAAGAATAATTTCAATGGGCACTATATTAAAAGCTGACACCAGTAGAGAGATTGCTGTGATAATCCAATTTTGAAGCCACATCAAGTCTTTTGTAAGTTCAGATGGTATAAAAATGCATGCAGGAAAGAAGGAAGGCAGGAAGAAAAGAAAGAAGGAAATAAATAGTCCAACCTTCATTAAAAATGGCCTGAACTACTAATTCTGCTTATAGAAATCAGAGAGCACAGGTGTTTTTTTTTCTCAATAACATCTGTCATCTTATAAAAGTTATTTTTAACAGAAGATCTTGAAAGTTTTTTTTTTTTTTTTTAATTGAGGCAAGGTTTTGCTTTGTCACCCAGGCTTCAGGGCAGTGGAGTGATCATAGTTCCCTGTAACCTTTAAGTCCTGGACTCAAGTGATCCTCCTGCCTCAGGCTCTAGAGTAGCTAGGACTATAGGCTTGTCCCACCACACTTGGCTAATTTTTTCATTTTAATTTTTGTACAAATGGGGTCTCACTATGTTGTCCAGGTTGATTTCAAACTTTTGACCTCAAGTGATCTCTCCATCTCAACCTCCTAAAGTGCTGGAATTACAGGTATGAGTCACCATGCTAAGCTAAAGTAGATAGTATTTTTGATTTAAAAAAATGGTGTAAAAGGAGCTTGCTGCCTTGAGAGATAATATTCATCATTAATTAAATCATATGCAGGTTTATTTTTCTGGTAGAGACAAATAAAGACTGATCAGAATTTTGAGTCTGTCAAATCAATCCATCTCCTTTCTTACTTCAGTAGTTCGCTTTTATTTTCTAAAATAATAGATTTCAAATATCACATTTTATTACCATTGATCTCAAAATCCACTTACCATTTATTGATTAATCACTGTTGTTTGGTATGTTTCATACAAATCGTGTGTTTTTCCAGAATCTGCAGAGCTATCTTTTCAATTTATAACAATCTGTGTTTTCTAACAAAAACTCAGTTTCTCATATAATTGTGATATTTTTGTATTCTATTCTTTATTTAACATAAATTATAATATCATATAATTAAGGGCCAAAATATCACTAGACATCATCTAATTCTACCTTACTTTAGAAATTAAAAAAATTCTGAGATGTTAGTTTACTTGTTAGGGTCACATAGCTCATTAGTGGAAATGCAACATTCTTATTTTTTATTCACAGTTAATGATATATCCTAGTTTATTTTTAGCTTTAAGCTCTTGATTTGTGTTCCTTGTACATGTGTGCAGTCTCCACTTATTTTACTGTTCATTTCAAATTTGTAGAGTTTACTTTTCAACCCACATAAAGATAGATGTTGAAAGTCAACATGTAGTCAGAATATAAGGTAATCAAAACTTTTCATTTTAAATTGATTCCAATTCTAACTACAACCTAAAATTGCAAAACAGTCAAGCAGAGATCTTTGCCACTCATGTCAGAGATACAAATGGCCCTGCAGATGTTGAAACTGTCTGTTGCTATGGGAGAACAGCTGGAATCAGTTAATGATTCAAGTCAGCATGAGCTGACACACTAGACTAGATAGTTTTATCTCCATTGTAGAGAACTCTAGGAAAAGCAGCAGAGAGCCAGATTGTTGCAGGAATGGCCTCATAAGGGACACAGCTATAAGCATAATTAAGCCCATCTCCCACTGGCAAGTGGAAGTGTTGTTTACCCTTGTATATATGAAACTCAGTCATCAGCAGGCCAGACTTCAATCCTATCCCCACTGTGATAGAGAACCAGTTCACTCAGGACAGATACCCTAAAGAGACTAAAAAAAATTGCCTTTGTCTAGAAACTCCAAGAGGCCAATATCAGAGAAACACAAAATTTTTTTGGTGATCTTTGGTTTTCTTTTTTCTCATATGGTCAGTAGTTCTCGAGTTTTAAAGATGAATAATGGGAGATATAGCTACCACCTTACTCAGTTTTTGGAGTAAGTATTTTTAAAAAAACGCTAAACTGCGGAGTGTGATACCATGGTTGAGTAACATGACAACAATGAGAAGAGACATTTAATTAAACTACAGTCGAATTTTAATACTAGTTTGAGTTTGGAACTCTTTATTTTAAATACAAAAGCATCATCTAACTATTACAATGTATAGGAATTAGGAAATAATAAAAATTCTTCTTAGAATTGCTTCAAAATTTTAAAATTATACCTACCAGGAATGATTACATGAGAGTAAGATATATATTTCCCAGAATTTTATCTTTCATTTAGTCGGGTTTTCACTAATATCTGTTAGAGAAGTAACAGGTGATGTTATAGTTGGTGATGAGATGAGAAAATTTAATTTTACTCTTCTCATCTCCTGTACCCAGCAACACAGAGCAGTAACATGAGGGATAAATACACACACAAACACACACAGACACACACACACACACACACACACACACACACACACACAGAGTAAACAGCAAAGGTGATAGTAGTGCATTTATTCATTTAACAATTATTCACTGAACGTGTACTGTGTTCCAGTTTCTTGTTGGTGCTAAAAGATATAAAAATGAACTATAGACAATGTCCCTGTTCTCATTTAATTCTGGTGGATTACACACACATAAACAGTAAGATTATGGATGCAAAGGGAAAAAAATACAGATAATAATATGGCTGTCATCAAAGTAATAACAGCCCTTGATGAATGAAAAAGTTATCTTTTAATTTATAATACAGAACCTTGTAGAGTTTCATTGCTGCTATTCCAACTGTCACTATCACCATCATTATTACTACTACTATTGACAAGCTTTTTCCATATGGGCCAGCCATTATGCCAAACAATTCACATGTACTATATTCAAAGCAAACCAGAAAATAATTTCTATTAATGTCATCATTTTGTAGATGGAAAATTAAGGCACAGAGAAATGAAATCATTTATCCAATGATTTGGTAAAGCTTAAATGTTTCACATGCGGTAGAGCTGAAAATGAAATACAATATTGTCCAATTCCAGAGTCCCTTCTACTCTCCATTCTATTCTACTGAATTGGGAAGTATGTGCTGATTTTTAAATAAATAACTGCACGAATACGACCCACAACAAAATATCTATCTTTCCAAATGTGAATCAACTACTTCTTTCTCCTCAGTTAGAAAATACTACGTTTCAACATCTCATAATCTCTAGATAAAAATCTCAATCGGCAACCAGCACTTGATCGTGTCCAAGATACATACCTTTAGGGAAGTCAAGCCTGTGAAGACAGATTTTAATTACGGAATAAGCCTAAGAACAAACAGAATCTACACTTGGTTCAAGGAAACTGTCAAAGGTTCTTCTGACTCTTCTACTTATGTAACAGTGTTCTCACTGTGGTCTCATTACTTGAGGGTATGAATTTTCCAAATCTAGGCAGAGTTTCTTTCTTGAGAATGGACTAAATGAGGTTGCAAATTAACAATGTTGGGTAAATAAATTAACAAATACTAAGTACAATAAATCGACTTTATTCAGCTGAAGTGGCAAGGCATATTGCTCAACAAGCTTGACAAACTCATCACACTGGTGTTTCCTTCCTCATCTTTCGTAAAGATAAGACCACAGTTGTCACTAGGCAGATGTGTAACGATCCATCTGGGCTAATGTTCCGCCAGACTCACTGCAGAGAGAAAAAAGTGTTTATATACTTGAATGGGTAAGTTGACATGTGTAAACTAAGGCAGGGCAGTAGTTAAAAAAATTCTCCAAAAACAGCAAATTTCTCCAATCATCAAAATAGTTTACCACTCAAGAAAGGCTCATTAATAATACTGGGCTAAGATTTGGTTCCATTTTACCTATTCCACCCAGCATGTACTTTCCTTTCACATGAATCCTATATAAGTATAAACCTTTCCTTTACTGACTATGGCCTCTTTGGCATTCTGGGTATTTCATGACTTCTCTCGCTAAAACTGAAAATCTTTACAGCTAATAAAAGTTGGAGCTGGGACCTCCTCTATATCCTTTGCATCATGAGATGTATAATCATCCTTGTCCGTAATCCTTATACTTTTCACAAATTTTGAGTAGATTGCAGTTCATGTGTTTCTTCGCCTTTGTCGTTTTTACCTGCATCAATATTGCATGCTCCTTTTCAGGAGTTTAGTTTACTTTTATTCTGTAAAAGACCATACGTACATATGGAAATTTTATTTCTTAAACAATAATATTCAGCATTAGAGTATTATTCTTAAAATAAAATACTTGTTTGGATGAATGGTGGAAAGAAGATGTCTGATGATTATATGGCCCATTGAAGGACTGTCCAGATAATAGTGTACTTCATTTCAAAATGATGTACAGGCAGGAAATAACTGAAGAAGTTTTAGTCTGTTAAAATGTAGAACCTAAGATTCAGTGATGTCTTTTTTTCTCATTTTATTTTTATTTTGCTTTGTAAGTTATTTTGATTAAAAAAGTATAATATATTTATATAATTATCAACACTTTAATATTTTTGCAAATAATAGTTCATTACGTACAAGCATAGTTTCTTTTTTTTTTCTTATTTTTTTTGAGATGGAGTCTCACTCTGTCACCCAGGCTGGAGTACAGTGATGCGATCTTGGATCACCACAATCCCCACCTGTGGGGTTCAAGCTATTTTCCTGCCTCAGCCTCCTGAGTAGCTAGGATTACAGGTATGCACCACTATGCCCGGTTAATTGTTGTATTTTTAATGGAGACGGGGTTTCACCATCTTGGCCAGGCTGGTCTTGAACTTCTGACCTCCTGATCTGCCCACCATGGCCTCCCAAAGTGCTGAGATTACATGTGTGAGTCACCACATTTGGCCAAATAAGCAAGTTCTATCCTGGTAAAATATTTTTATTGTAATAAATCAATGGAAAAGAAAACATACAGATAGACTTGTGTAAGAGAAAAAAGTTATACCATGTATGTGAATTCAAATATACTAAAACAGGTGACCAGTACATAAATAACAATACCTTTTCCTTAAGAACTGGAAAATATTAAGAACAAGTATGTTGGTATTGGTGTCTGACTGCTGCTTTACTTGGAAAATGTACTGACAGAAAGAATATGTGATTTCCAAACTCAATTAGATATGGAAATTAAGAGGTAAGATATAATGCAGCTTAGTGAAAGTGCATAAAAACAAAATGCCTCCATAAATTTGCATGACTTTTTTTTATATTTACGAAATAATCTCACATCTGTAAGCTTATTTGATGTGAGGAGCAAATTTTTGAAGTAGCCCATGTTACCAACGAGAAAAATGCAATTGAGGGAGGCTGTGACTAGCCAGAGGTGACACAAGGCATGGCAAAGTTAAAATTTGAATTTGGATTTTCTGATATATGGCCAATACACTTTGAGGTTTTGTTTCAACTGCCATCTCCAGTTGATTGGCAGTGACACATGGAATGCTGTATGCAAAGGATTTTAAGACCCTCTCTGTTCTTGTTGGGAAGGGGTGCTGTGATTAATACAGACGTGACCATGGACTAGCAGTTTAAATAGCAACATAAGTATCAGGAATTTTTTATTGCATTTCTACATGTTTCTTCAGTTCAGCTTGAAAACTATGGCAGTGAAATCTCTGAAGCAACATTGTCTAGACATATACATGCATTTCTCACATCCTTCTCTTTGCATTAATACTAATTAGGACAATTAACTCAATTTGTCATCAATATACAGTTGGTATATTTTTAAAGTTGGCAAAGAACAACAGGTTTTTGTTTTGCGTCGTTTTTAAACATGTTTTTATCATTTTTGACTGTAATAAACCAGTTTATTTGTCAAGACTCAATTTGTATCCCACCTCTCCAATAAAGCACTTTCCTTTTTTTCCCCCTTTAAAATATTTAGTTCTCTGTTCTCTCTGAGTCTTTTTTTTCTCTCTCTGGATGATATTAGCATTACCTTTCTATATTATTTGCTGTCTCTGTATGTGTAAGTCTCGTTCCCCTAAGTATCTTAGGGATAATTTTGTATTTCTATATTCTCTGTAATAGCCAGAATAGTGGCGAAACCATCATTGAAAATAACCAACTACTTGAAATCATTCAAGAGATATTGATTTTATTAAACTTTAAAGGAAAGGAAAACAATTGAATTGGGAAATTTAAAAGCAGTTTTAAAGTTCATGAAAATTTATTCTATGTCACTAGAGGTATTTTTAGAGACATTTAAACCACATTTGGTCATGAATAAAAACTTCAAAGTCAAGAAGAAAAAATTGTAATAATTAAAATATAGATAATATGTCATAAATATGTTGGGGGAGACAAAACTTATAGGTGAAAATTACAAATGTCCAGACTCCATAGGGGCAGTAACACAGATTTAGCAATAAAGGATTTTATAGAATAAATGCATTTGATGGTTTTTCTCCAGAAGATTTACATTAATTATTTTTATACAGAATACAGATAAAATAGAAAGATCTTGTTTGATCAAGAGTCTACATATTTAGGGAGGATTAAGCTATCCTACCCTAATATAAATAGGGCATTAATATCAAGAAATTATTTAAATTATTTAATATTAAAATATAAAATTATTTAAATGTATTGATTTAAATTATTTTTAAAAAAGAATTATTTCTGTGAGGCATCTAATAAATATTTATTGACTTACTGACCAAATGAATAAAGTTATTGCAATAAAGTTATTAAAATTGTTAATATTATTTTGTTAGTTATAATGTGAATATATTTGTTTTTCCCAGAGAAAATGATTTATGGGTTTATTTTACAAATATTAAAATATTTCTTTGAGACTGAGATATACATTTTAATGCTAAAATTGGGATTTTCCTAAATGACATGTCATTTAATTTACAGTAATTTCTTTATCATACATTAATGAGTGATATGAGTTACCAATAGCAATGTCTTAAATTTAATAAATTATGATATAGTTATTATCTTACAATTAGCCAGACACTGAGTGTTTTAAATTATATATTAATTGTATGTAGTAAAATATAACACGTTATATTATAATATATATATATATATCATAAGCATTATATTATATTATTACTTTATGCCAATCCTTATAACAACTTTGCTGAAGGAAGGATTCATGTCCTCATTGTGCAGATGAGGAACTGAAGTACAATAGATTAGGTAAGTAATGTGTCCAAAATTACACAAGGTAAGTGGAAATTCTGAGTTTCCCCCATGTCATTGAATGTTTATTCTTTTAATCTTCTGCCTAGTGTATCTCTTTGACTTTCCTCTTATCCAAATTAGGTATTTTTAAACATTCTAGATTTATTTTTCTGAAATTCATTTTAGATTTGATAAGCCCAGTGAGCAATATGAAAATACCTTATCTGTTTCAAAGATCTTGATTTTCCAATGGCAACAAAATGTAGCTATTGAAACAACGGTAATACTCAGAAACTCAAAATAAATTTCTGTCCTAAAGCATTAAGTATAATGCCTCTCTATGAAGGCTTTGATCAATTAAAATAATTAAAAAATTATCAAAACATATAAAACATTTATTTTCATAAGAACAGAAATTGCATCCTGAATCTGAAGAAACCAGGAAATAGTATTTAATAAAGTCTTGAAGTAAATATTTCAAAATGATTGTAGTAGTCACAGACTCACTGGTGCATTCAAGTATAAAACCATACAACCTCTGAGTGACAAGGGGACTCAGGAAACATTGAGTCATTGATTTTGCACATAAGGAAACTAAAGTCCAAAAGAGAAGCACTTAGTAAATGTCACATGTCTTTGTCTTCTTTCTTTTTGTTTTCTTCTCTGAATTACCGTGCTAGGGCTTATTGGTATAACTCAAAATTTAAATGCAAGGAATATCAGAAGTTTAATATTAAGAAATCCCAGGCTAGGCGCAGTGGCTCATGTCTGTAATTCCAGCACTTTAGGAGGCCGACGCGAGCAGATCAAGAGGTCAGGAGTTCAAGACCAGCCTGGCCAACATGGTGAAACCCCATCTCTACTAAAAATACAAAAATTAGCCGGGCATGATGGTGCATGCCTGTAATCCCAACTACTTGATAGGCTGAGGCAGGAGAATTGCTTGAACCGGGACTGAGGAGGCAGAGGTTGCAGTTAGCTGAGATTACACCATTGAACTCAAGCCTGGACTACAGAGCAAGACTCTGTCTCAAAAAAAAAAACCTAAAAAACACAAAACCCGATTTGAGGTAATGTAAACACAATACTCCAAGCCTTTGGATATTAGATCTAAAAAGTAAAAGCAGGCCCTGGGCCATTTATTAGCTTGATTATGTTTTTATTGTATTGAAAACACTGAAAACTGTTTCTCCAATGTTTGCCAAAGGGCAATATCATTAAAGAATTTCTAAGGGCCAAATCTACACTGGCACATGATAAGCGTCAAGAAAACCTTTTCTAGTAAAACAAAGCTGTAAAATATAAAGAATTACACTTACAAATTAAACATAATAACTTAATATTTTATGAAGACATCGTAAACAGGGAGAAAATCTTTGCAATATACTAAATTAGTCAGGGTGGAATGACTGTCCTTAAAAACAATCTCAATAGCTCACTCTTTAACACAATGAAGTTTTCCTTCTTGCTCACAAAATTAATCAGTAACATCCATGCAGAGGAACACTTCCAGCAGCCATTCAGAAACCAGGTCCTTTCCAAAAGGTGGCCTTGCCATCTTTCAGTGATCTTGAGTCCTACACTGGAATTTCTGCATTAAATTTGTTCCTGACTCCCACACATGCCAGTATCCCTTTTTTTTTTTTCCAGTTGAAACTCGTATTCTGGGGATGTCTTCTCACACCATGCATTTCAGGTGCGATTTTTTTTTTTAATCATGGTAACTGAGTAGGTGGGGTTTTGTCCCAGCTTTGGGTGGAGATAACACCTTCAAAGGTCTGTGTTTTTTCACCAAAGTAGTTGGTTTTGAACAGCAAGATGTCTCACCAGGATTACTCCTCCCATAGTCCTGAAAAGATGTCAGTTTAGAGATTCTTAAACTATGATGGTAAAGTTGTTTGCAGTAGGATGTGGTGAATCCAAATTAAAAAAAGTAAAGGGAGACAGTGAAAGAAAAATATACTGGATAACACTGAAAGAAAAGTCTTTGAGAACACTGTCTGTGTCTCTGGACTCAGTCAAAGTAACCTCTGACTTTTTATTTAGATAAGACAGTTTATTTCCTTTTCTTAAAAAATGGATATCAACAGCAACTATATGGGTATTTACTAAACTGTTTTTTCTGTATTAATACTAGTTCTTTGGTGACCTCGGCTAACTTGATGGACTATTAATAATGACATAAATCCTGTAGATGTGCTCAAAGCCTGACACAACCACACCCAGTTTGAATAAATGTTCTGACAATTCAGTCATGTATTTAGGAGAAATACCTAATGTAAATGATGGGGTAATGGATGCAGCAAACTACATGGCACATATATAACTATGTTACAAACCTACATGTTCTGCACATGTATCCCAGAACTTAAAGTATAATTAAAAGAAAAATTTAAAGACTCTAAAGGGTCTTGAAGGCAATAAAAGAAAAAAATGATTCTCTCAAGGAGCAGTTGTTTAATTTCCTCAATAACAACATGTTTCAAAAACTCTGAAAAACGCAAAAATCAGGTTTTTGTCAGATGCTATCTCATTTAATGATTGAATGTGGCTTAGGTATATATGAGAAATTGACAATTTCTTGTTCTCTGGGTTTATTTTTATTTAGGAGAGGGAGAAGAGAAGAAAAGAGAACAAAAAAAAGTTTGAAGATCTATATTTCCAGGCAAATGTCATTTCTTTCTTAATTCTAATTCATATTTGACAGTAAAGGCACTAGGCTCAATTTGTGTGCAAAAATTCTTGAGCCTTAAAATCTAACGAAATTTGTCCACCTAGATTTCAGACATTCTTGATAGCCATAACTCCTTTCTTCTTTCAGTTTCTTCCTTATAAAATAGAAATGTCAGCCACGCATAGTTTCTCACGCCTGTAATCCCAGCACTTTGGGAGGCTGAGGTGGGCAGATCACAAGGTCAGGAGTTCGAGACCAGCCTGGCCAATATCCTGCTACTAAAAATACAAAAATTAGCCGCGTGTGGTGGCACCCGCCTGTAGTCCCAGCTGCTCGAGAGGCTGAGGCATAAGACTCACTTGAACCTGGTAGGTGGAGGTTGCAGTGAGCCCAGATCACACCACTGCACTCCAGCCTGGATGACAGAGCAAGACTCCACCCCAAAAAAAAAAAAAAAAAAAAAAACAGGAAATGTCTAATGTCTTCCCACCATTGTATTTTAGAAGCATAAAACTTTTCTTATATTACAGCTTCACAGTTGAAAAATAATTTTATCTCAGGATGAACAGTCACCTACAGGTCACGGAGAGAAGCCTGACACAGATGCTTTACTTAGGAGCCACAGAGGGAACCAACCATTCCTACCACTTGATATTAGACTTCTAGGCTCCAGAATTTTTGGCAAATACATTTTTGTTGTTTAAACCACTTAGTTTGTAGTATTTTTCTATGACATATCTGGCAATCGAATGCAGATCGATGCTGTTTATATTCAGTAAAATGTTATAAAGCACAATCAGCATATGCAAGGAATAATGAAGACAGATTCGGCCCCTGCCCTCTGAGAACATAGAATCTAAGTTAATAGAAAAATAAATGATTACATCGAGTGTTAAGTCAAGGGAAGGAAACAAGGTGTTAGAGAATAATATAGCAGGGAGGCCTAATCAGCTCCAGAAAAAGAGAGATAGCTAAGACCCAGAGGATGCATGTGATCTTAGTCATCTAAAAAAACAGAACGTTATGTTTAATTTCTACAGTAAATTGAAAAGTTTATTATATTTTTACCATCAAGAGTTGGAATTTATTCATCTCTTGAATGGCAGGTGGCTTTGTGACGTGATCTGAGAACTGCATGCGAAGAAACTGATCTTATGCAACCCTAAGCCAAGCCAAGTGAGGCTTTGCAGCTCCAACTATTGCTTTACTTGGAATGTACTATGAAACCAGCCCGAATAGGGACAGCCAGCTGAAGGAAGAGAATAGAGGTGCTCCCCCGGTGAGCCAGACAAACCCCAGAAACTCAATCCCCGCAAGCTGGCAATTGATCCCCAGATTCATAAGTTAGCTTGACTCTATCAACTGGAAGAATTGCTCAAGTAAATCCACCCGAAAGTATTGATATGCCAAATTATAAGATAAGTAAGCAGAGGTTTCTTTAAGCCTCTAATTTTGGGGTACTCTGCTATGCAGCAAAATTTGACTGATATCATTTTTCAAGAATAATACAGAATACTTTAAAAAGCAAAGTATAGTGGATTTCTGATGACAGAGGGAAAGGATCATAATGAGAGAAGATGAAGCAAGAGGGGATCTAGACAGTGGAGAGCGTAAAAAAGATGTTAAACATTTAAGTGTTATCCTTGTTGAACTAAGAAACCATTTATAAGATTGGTGTTTTAAAAGAAACATGATGATTTAATGCTGAGTATAGGTTGGAGAAATAGAAGAGCGGATATGAAGTGATAATTAGAAGACCTCTACAGTAGACTCAACAAGATGACACTGATTGACAGTGTCTATTGTTAAAGAAACCTCTATTAACTTGTCTTATAATTTGGCAAATTAATACCTTCGCCTGGATTTACCTGAGCAATTGTTCCAGTTGTCAGAGTCAAGCTTACTTATGAGTCTGGGGATCAATTGTCAGCTTGCTGGGGATGGAGTTTCTGGGGTTTGGCTGGCTCTCTGATGGACAGAGGAGCTGACTCTAATATCCAGGTATTGATAACAATTATTGCAATAAAGATCGAAGGATGGTAAAGAGGCATGTATATCTACGGAGCAGAGGAGCTCTGTTTCGCATGTGTCTACCTGGATGTACCTACAAAACAGCAGAGTGCCATTAGGCAATCGAATGAACACGTGAGTGTAAAACTCAGGAGAGGTATCAGGGCTAGAGAAAGATTTTCATCAATTGAAAGATAATTATGGCAATGGAAATTAATATCATTTAGCAAGTGTAGATATAAAAGGAATACTTAACTCTTTAAGATTTCCTTTTTAAACTGTAGATTTTGTCAGTCTCAATGCCTAAAGACTCTTATCTTATAAATGCTTTAATTAAAATAGATAAAATACCTTGTTAAAAAACAAGCCAATTACATTGCAATGTGTACAATCAAAAATACTTTTTAAACAAATTTGCAATTTGTTTGTCATTATATGTGCTTCTTCATTGACACATTCAACATCAAGATGTATCTGATGTTTAATTACGATCAGCCACTTAGAAGGCTGAGGCAGAGGGATTGCTTGAGCCTAGGAGTCTGAAGCTGCAGTAAGCTATGATTGCGCCACTGCACTCCAGCCTGGACAACCAAACAAGATGCTCATCTACTAAATAAAAGAATGCCAATTTCAAATTTGGATAGAGATAAATAGTATGTTGAGATTCTTGGAATTATTATATTGTGATATAGGATTATAACATGTAATTATATGAAATTATCACTTATTTTACTCATGACAAAGTTTCAGGCATTGCTAATACTGATGTATTTTGTAGCCTACATTTAAAGAAAAACATACATTTTAACTGGAAGCTAATGGAAGGTTTTTTGTTTCATTTTGTTTTTGTTTTTTCCCCCATTTTGAGGTAATGGGGCTTCTATCCACAAACTCTCGATTCTATGGAACTCAAGATCGAATATGTAAAAGGAGATATACAGCATAGTTCTGAGTTTTTTCTCTACCTAGTGTAACAATTAAGGACTAAGTAAAGGGGGAAAAAAAAATCAAGGGAGACACAACTAATCACTAGTGTATTAAGAGGGAAGCCAAAGGAAGATGTTTTGTGGAAGACAAGAGAAGAAAGCATTTTTAAGAAAAATAAAGGTCAAAATGTATTGGATTGCAGCTCTGGAATCTGTAAAAACATAGATCTCGCTTTGCAATGCTCTAGGTATATGAATTTAGACTATATTATTTAATTTCTTTCAGCCTCAGTTTCTTCTTGTGAGACGATAAATTGACTTTGCTAAATTTTCCAACTCTAAGTATTCCTATAATGATGCCTTTTGAACTCTGGTTTTGAAGTTTGGCCTACTAAAGAGCTAAAGTCTAATTCCCCATATCTTGAATCGTGGGCTTGGTCAGGTCACTTGCTTTGGCTAAAAGGGAAGTTTTAAGCTTAGCCCGTAGGAGGCATGATATTTTACTTCCTTGCTTATACCACTGCTATCACTGTTACTGGTGAAGGGTGTCCAAGTTCTTGATGTCTTGAACAAAGAATTAGACAAAACACACAAACAAAGCAAGGAAAGAATGAAACAACAAAATCCAAGGTTTATTGAAAATGAAGGTACAGTCTACAGGGTGCAAGTGGGCCAAGCAAGCAGCTCAAGAGCTCAGTTACAAAATTTTCTGGGATATAAATACCCTCTAGAAGTTTCTCATTGGTTACTTGGTGTATACCCTGTGTAAATGAAGTATTGGCTGGCAATCAGTCTGATTGGTTGTACAGAGTAATCAATCAGAGGCTGGGGTGAAATTTCAAATTTATACTCTTATCCAAATGAAGACTTGGCCTGACTGGCTGGTCCCAGTGGCTCATGACCAGTCTGATTGGTTTTGGGAGGGAACCAATCAGAGGTACTTAAAAATTTTCACCTGCCATGCTAAAAAGCAGGAGGTGGAGAGGGGGATGTTGCAAAGGGAGTAGCCTCTGATTCTTTTTCTACCTGGGCATGGAAAGTTGGAGTTTTCCTTTTGATTTAGTTCTAGGAAGTCAGCAAGAATTGGCCTTTGTTTCCCTGCCTCCAGACACTAGTCTTCTGTCTCATCACCACAACAAAATACTTGGAATAACTTGCTGGAAGATGATGGACCTGTGGGCAGAGCCAGGTCATCTCCATTGCCCCAGCCAAGATGGTTTCAATAGCTAGTGGTTCCTCTTAGACATGAAAAAGTCCAGCCAAGATTAGTGCAGCAGTATAGACAGGCTATAGCTTATTCCTAATGCTTGAGCAGAGAACATTTACTGTTGTGTACCACTGAACTTTTGGAGTTGTTACACAGGATTACCATGGTAATAGATCATTGACATGAATTGATACAGCCTAAAAAAAAATAGTAGTATTTTCTTTCTTTATAGCGTGCCATGAAAAATAGAGAAGATGGCCACACACGGTGGCTCATGCCTGTAATCCCAGGACTTTGGGAAGTTGAGGCAGATGGATCACCTGAGGTCAGCAGTTTGAGACTAGCTTGGCCAACATGGTGAAACCCCTTCTCTAGTAAAAATACAAAAATTAACTGGGGCTGTTGGTTGGCACCTGTAATCTCAGTTACTTGGGAGGCTGAGGCAGGAGAATTGCTTGAACCCAGGAGGCAGAGGTTACAGTGACCTGAGATGACATCATTGCACTCCAGCCTAGCCAACAAGAGTGAAACTCCAACTCAAAAATAAATAAATAAATAAAAAGAGAATACAATGTATATACATGGTTGATCCTTGAATGGCATGGGGTTTAACCAGGTCCGTCAACTTATATGTGAATTTTCTTCAGCCTCTGCTACCCCTGTAACACTAAGATGAATCTCTCTTCTTCCTTTTTCTCTTTATTCAACATGAAAATGATAAGAATGAAGACCTTTATGATGATCCCCTTCCATTTAATGTACAGAAACTATATTTTCTCTTCTTTATGACTTTCTTAATATCATTTTCTTTTCTCTGGTTTACTTTATTGAAGGCATACAATATATAAACAGATAGAATACAAAACGTGTCTTAAGTGACTGTATGCGCCATTTGGAAAGCCTCTGGTCAACAGTAGGCTGTGAGTAGTTCAGTTTTGGGACAGTTAAACATTATACAAGGATTTTTGACTACATAGGAGGTTGTCACCTTTAACTCCTCGGTCATATGTACATTTTAGAAGAGATTGAGAAATTGTTCACATTCAAAAGAAATATAGGTAGATAGGTAGTTGTAATAAAGGTGTTTTGGGTGATAAGCAAAAGAACACTAAAATATACTATTATCAATCTGATAGTCTGTACTACTTTTAGAACAGTCTTAATGAAGTAGTGATAGCAAGCAAGAAAAAATAAAGCAACCTGTTAGAGGAGTTTTGGAATAAATAAGAGATGAAAGGAAATTAGCATGATAATAATAATCATGGCCAACATTTACTTAGCACTTACTGTGTTCCAAGTATGATACTAAGCATTTTATATACATGTCCTTTTATTTAATTCTTAAAAAGTGTGAATCTACCAACCTACTTTACACCTAGCATGGAATAGAAACACAGGTTATGATTTTTATTTGGAATGAAAAATTTCTTTAACTTTCAAATAAAATACCTTATTTGACCTTTCTGACAAGGAAAGACTGCTTCAGTTTATTTCTCAGGAGGTACCATTTATGTAGTTGCCACTCCATCAGATGCATCTTATATTTTTCCTTGAAAGGTTTTCCAAAAAGAGGTTGTACAGTATTGCATTTTAGAAACAATGACATGAAACAGTATAAATCTTCAAATGTTTATTGAGGCATTTGCATCCATAGCTTTAGCTACTTGGTAAAGAATCTAGAGGAGCAAAATCTAAAGCAAAGCTGGTAAAAAGGCCAAAGTGCAAGCACCAGGCAAAAGGAGCTGTGTTAGAATTTTTGCACCAAGTTTTAGCCCTATGCCTCAGTTTCCTTTACTTGAAATTCAGATATTAACACTATTTCTGCATCAGGTTCTTATAAGAATTAAGTAAAATTATACATGTGAATGCTTAAAAAAGTGTCTAATACATTCATAATTATTTTTTGAAGAGTAATCATGGTACCTATGATGAATAGTGCAATTGCAAATAGCTGATAAAATAAGATTAATATTCAGTTAACTAATAGCATGTGTTTAGGCACTACTGCCAAAATTTTAATACGAAGAGTGGATGCACACATATTAGTTTTGTATTAAAGCCTAACTCTTTAATTCTAGTGAGGAATAATTAATTTAGAAACATGAATACAGTATTAAGACTCAGGAGTAGAGGATTCTATGTCCAGATTTGCAAGCATCTTTGTGACCTTACCCATGACCTCTTACTGTTGTAGCCAAGATTCAATTTGCTCTTTTATTATACGAATTAGGTAGACTCTAAAGTTATTTTTTGAGAAAATATTCTGTAATTTTGGTCAACTTAATTTCACATTCAGAAAGAACGCCAGCCACTGTTGTATATACTCAGAACAGAAGACTAAGAATGAATGCGTAATTTAAAGAAGTGAAGGTACCCCCCTTTGACTTTGCCAGACTATTGGCTCTGGTTTGCTTCAGACATTACCTGCTATACAGCCAAGGCAATATCAGAAATCTATGAAACGAACAGCAAATTTTCCAAGGACTATTTTAGAGTGACCCATTTATTTCCAGGTATTTTATAAGAAGAGAAATAAAGCATTAAAATGTATTTCTTCTCCACTCGTTCTCAAACAAGAAAATGTGGAAGCTTTAGGATGGCCTCAGGCTTTTCTGTTCCACAGATTAAATTCTGCAAATTAACATAGAGCCAACACAATGAGGAGGTGGTTGTGATATGGAGGCTTAAGGGCAGTGAAAGCAGCATCTCTGTAATCTGGTGCCAAAAGATCTGCACAAGGGATCCTCTTCTAGCTCTGGGCAGTCCCTGAATTGAAACAGTGACTAACTGGCAGCAAAGACGTTCACAGAACTGGAAGGACTAAGCTGCATGAATCCAGAAAGTAATCCTCTGTGACCATGTCTGTTCTGGACAGTTACATTGTGCTCTCATATATGGTCCATAGGCAACCAGCAGGCTCTTAGTGTCTTCTTTGAAAAGTTGAGTATTGATCCAAAACTCTGCGTCTTTTTTTTTAATTACACATGCACATGCCAATACCTGTGTGTGTGTGTGTGTGTGTGTGTGTGTGTGTGTATGTGTATGTCATAAAGATGAATTCTTTTCATTTTAATACAATTCTCAGAAATCTTACTGGTGACATTTTATTTCCTTTTATGTTACATTGGTAAGACAAAGGGGATTTACTGATAAAAATTAACCAAGTCCTTCATTTCCGGCTGTACCACAAGTTCTGACTGCGTTGTAAGATTGAATGCTACAGGTGTAAATACAGATGCTTAGAAATCATGTAGTAGTCAAGAAGAGAGAGGTTTTGAAGCACGGGGTGGGAGGATTGGGGAGGGATAACATTAGGAGAAATACCTAATGTAGATGACGGGGGAATGGAT
>CAUYLG010079100.1:0-27324 GCA_963573385.1 Cacajao melanocephalus | reverse complement strand
TGTCTCCATTGTTAAGCACAATTATTGGCATAAAAGAGGTTTTTAATACCCATTTTTAGACTGCATTCTAGCCTGGGCAATAGAACAAGAATCCCGTTCTCTCTCCCTCTTTCTCTTCGTCTTTCTTTCTCTCTTACATTCGTTTTTTTCTTTCTTTCACTCTTTCTTTCCTCTCTTTTTCTTTCTTTCGAAAATAAAAAAAAAAAAAAAGAAGAAAAGCACCGTAAGAAGTCTACGAAAAGTGAAGAGGAGTAGGCAGGCTGTCTAGGACGAAGACAGAGTCAAGGAATGACACGCTGAGCTCTCTAGGTTTTCTTCTGGCCTCAGATATCTCAGACTTGAAGTGAAGGAAGCCAGCAACACAGAAATGCCAATGCGTATATACCAAAAAAAAGCCCCAACTAAAGTCTACTATCTTTAGACAGAAGACAAGGAAAAGGTCACCTAGCAAGACAGAAACCTTTTAGACAATAATTGCTCTCTTCTACCCAAACACCACGCACACACACACAAGAAACAACAACAGCAACAAAAAAACGGCCTCACCTCCACCTACGCCAGCAAAGTCCAAGTGAGGAGCCTAGACTTCTCTCTCTCCAGGTGTAATAAAGGGCTCAAACTTCCTACAGGTGTGGAGTCAGAAAAGTCCTCTTCCACAGCTGAGACTTTCATGCCCCTGAGCTCCAAATGCATGCAGAGGAAATATTTAAGGCAATTGTAGTATAAACAGAGGAGGGTAAAGGGATATACAAGGAGGTCCTTTATACACTTTGTTTGAACTGGTAAAATGTTGACACTAGTAACTGTGATAAGTTACGAACGTACTGTATAATGCCGTATAATGTAACCCCTAGAGCAACTCCACAAAAAGATGTACTTCAAAACACTATTGGCCGGGCACGGTGGCTCATGCCTGTAATTCCAGCACTCCGGGAGGCCGAGGCAGGTGGATCACCTAAGGTCAGGAGTTGAGACCAGCCTGGCCAACAAGGCAAACTCTGTTTCTGCTAAAACTGCAAATATTAGCTGGGTGTGGTGATGCATGCCTGTAGTCCCACCTACCTGGGAAGGGTGAGACAGGAGAAAAGCTTGAACCCAGGAGGCAGAAGTTGCAATGAGCCAAGATCGCACCACTGCACTTCAGCCTGGATGACAGAGCAAGACTCCATTTCAAAAACAAACAAACAAACAAACATACAAAAAGCACTATAGATAAGACAGAATTCTAAGAAATGTTCAAGTAACCCACAGGAAGGCAAGAACAAGAAAACAGAAAAAAACATAGAGCAAATAAAAAACAACAAATAAAATGGCAGGCTTAAAGCCTTGACATAGTAATAATTACATTAAGTATAATTATTGTAGAATTTTAAATGTTTAGAGGGGCTTTAAGTCCAAATATAAAAAGAGCATGTGTTTGCCTCACCACCTGGGGTCTCAGTGGACTACATATTTGAATAAATTTCTGCAAGATGGGAAACACATGGAGTTATGCTAACAAGACAAACAAAAGAGTGATACCATAGAGGTAGAAACCATCTGTTTTGGTTCTACCCTTGAAAGGCTAAAGAGAGACTATTTCCCTAGCTCTACTAACTGAAATACTATCACCTGGCAAGAAGTAGTGCAAGGGGGAGGGGAGAACTCCAGGATGATTACCTTTCTGGTGTCAGTCTCTGGGCTGTATCAGTAAATGCTTTGATCCTCACTCCTAATAACAAATCTTCTTTTCAGTGTTTCCTTCCTTAAAATTCTCCATTAATTTTTTTTATTCATGCATCTGTGTCAGTGCCTAGCATTTAGTAGCACTAGTATTGGTCAGACTCTGACCAATACTTACTGATTAGCTACTAAATGCTAGGCCAATACTAGTAGCACTAGTATTGGTCAGACTCTGACCAATACTTACTGATTAGCTACTAAATGCTAGGCACTGTCACAGATGCTGGGGACATACTAGTGAACAAGATAGACAAGGCTGATTTGGGGAGTTTTTATTTTGCCAACCAACCAATAATAAATATGAAAACAAATTATAAACAGATCATTTTAAATAGCAACATGTTCTATGAAGGCAGAGACATTGCATGAATTAGTATATATCCTTCCACCTGCTCATCAAAAATAAATTTATTGGTAATTGCACTGCTACAACATTTCAAAGGCTGTTGAAATTCCACCTCTCCAAGGGATGAGATTCTCATTGCTATCACCAAATGATCTGACTCCAGGATCCCAACCTTAGGTTATGCTTCCTAGAACTACTCTTGGGATACAGTGTTAGGTCATGTATTAATCCATTCTCATGCTGCTAATAAAGACATACCCAAGACTGGGTAATTTATAAAGGAAATATGTTTAATTGACTCACAGTTTAGCACTGCTTGGGAGGCCTCAGGAAACTTACAGTCATGGTGGAAGGGGAAGCAAAGATGTCCTTCTTCACATGGTGGCAACAAGGAGAAGTACTGAGCAAAAGGGGAAAAGCCCACACCATCAGATCTCATGAGAACTCATTCACTATCAGGAGGACAGCATGAAAGTAACCTCCCCCATGATTCAATTACCTCCCACCAGGTCTCTCCCATGACACATTATGGGGATTATGGGAACTACAATTCAAGATGAGATTTGGGTGGGGACACAGTCAAACCATAACAGGTCAGGTTTTCCAAAAGCCAAGTCTGAGATAAGGATTCCTGTGCAAGTAGTTTATGGAGAGAGTGCTCTCAGAGGAAATGCACCTGGGAATGAGAGAAGCAGGTTTGGGTAGTGAAGGAGCTGGGCAAAGGTGTATTATCAGCTGAAGGGTGACCTCAGCTTGCACTCACAGAGAGTTCTGCAGTATGAGTTGTACCACAAAGATTGTCCTACCCAGAGGCAAAGAAGATTGAACTGTTATACTCCTTCTTTGGCCTTTGGATATGAGCCACTCTGGGGCAAGGGCCAGAGGTGGGTGCACAGTGGTGGCAGGTAACCTCTCAGGCATCTCCACATGAGACAGCTCCTGTCATTCAAAGGCAATTCTCTCAAGAAAGGTTTCTTAATTTCCAAACTTTTAGTTTGGAAAGATTTCTTATTGTCTAGCTTATTTTTATGGACACAGTCATCTTATTAAACAATAGTGACACACTAGCTTTGCATGTTAAAGACCGCCCTTAAAACTGCTAACAGATGTGGCATAATGAATGGTAATAAAATCAGTTCTTTTTGGTTGGTCCAAGATTCCATTTTCCTTCTTGTTGAAGAAGCAGCTGAACTTTACAAAAAAGGACCAACTTTCCAAATGAACCTGAGCTAGCTACAAAATAAATAAAATAGAAACTGCCCACTCTACCTTTTTTATGGAATAATAATACATACTTAGTTCATTAATTAAATCTTCCCTACAAGAAAGATACTACTGATTACTAGTAATAAAATAGGCGTGCCAGGTGCAGTGGCTCATGCCTACAATCCCAGCACTTTGGGACACCAAAGCAGAAGGATAGCTTGAACCCAGGAGTTCGATACCAGCCTGGACAACATAGTAGGACCCTATCACTACAAAAAAAAATTTTTAATTAAAAATTAGCTGGGCATGGTGGTGTGCACCTGGAGTCCCAGCTACTCAGGAGGCTGAGGCAGAAAGATACCTTGAACCAGGAGATCAAGGCTGTAGTGAGCCATGATCATGCCACTGCACTCCAGTCTGAGTGACAGAGTGAAACCCTGTCTCAAAAAAGAAAAAAGATTTCTCTCAGGCTTTTGGAGTTCTCAGAGTATCCCTATCACAAATGCTGAGAAAAGACAAGGAAAGAGGAAGAAAAAGATACAGAGAAACAATTCTCTATCCCTTTAGTATTTGCAAACTATACTTTGTGTCCCTTATTTGTTTCATTATTATAATCTGGATTCTTGGCATTTAAGAAGAAACTGAGATTTTTCTGTAACTGATAAAGAACATTCCCGGAGGCCAATGTCTCTATGTGCTGGAAACCAGAAAGGGGAAATGTCCCAGCTAGAGTCTGGTAAACCATAATTCTTCCTTTTGTCAATGATTTCACATCTTTGCTCACACATGGGAAAGTTCTCAAAGTAGATTGACAATATTTCACAAATACCACAAAAGGACTGTGCTCAGCAAAGAAAATTCCAGGCTCGGCACTAAATGTAATCTACCAACTGGCACCAGTGAGTCTCACTCAGTGTGAATGATCCACAGCATAGACCAGTACCACTCTTAGACTTAGGCAAGAGGGGAATAACTTGGGCACTGTGATTAAGAGGATTTCACCCTGGTCTTTCTCCAGGCACCATCCTCCACATGGAATGAGTGTCCCAGGGGCCAAGGGGCTATGCCTACCTAGAACCTGACTCCCTTTTTCTAAACCATATTTCAGATATGAGGGACCCAAGAATTTCAGCTCCAGCACTGGCCCTTTTCTGAGTCCCTCGACTCTAGAGTAGACTCCATATATCCCTGGCAGGCATATCTTTAGGCTGTTGTCCAAGGAGCAGCCGTTAAAAGAAGAATGAACACAGATGTGTGCACAAGACCCTTCATGTGTTGGGCAAACTTAGAGGTGGAAAAAGAGAGTAGGAGTGCTGTGGTCCAGGGCTTAGCTCTTCCCACACCACCATACTTCAGCAGAGACCTCAGAAGAGTTCTAGAACTCTCTATATAAATAGTATTCAGTTTAGGTAATAATTGAGTTACTATGTGGTAGGCACAGTCAGGAGTGGCAGGCACTATTCTCAGCATCATATATGTATACAAATATATATAATATGAATTATAATATGTATATAAAAATATATATTCACTTAATTTTCACAAATAACCTTATGGGAAATATATTACAGGGGGATTAAATATGCACCAGGTCACACAGCAAGTGGTGAGCCCAAGATTTGATCTCATGCAGCCTGGTTCCAAAATGTATATTCCTAACTATTTTACCATTCAAATACAATTTTGCATCCCTCTGTGAATTTCTAGATTAGATCAATTTGATGTGTACCACAATCTTCCTTGGAATTTGCTTTGTAAAAAAAAAAAAAATCATGATTTTCTTGGAGAAGGCAACTTGCTTAGTTAAAATAACAGGGTATAGAGCAGTTTGCTGCAAGAACACACAGCGAGGGGAACTCAGCCCAGACCATCGAGTCAAGGGGCACTTCCAGAGGAAGACAGTTTCCAAAATAAGTCTTAAAAGATAGGTCCAAGGTAGGCAAGCAAATAAGATGAGAGCAGGGCAGTCTGTTCTAGCCTCCCATAGGAGAACAAAAACAAATAGGAAAGAGAACCCTTTATTTATTTATTTATTTATTTCATGGATGGGATTTTATTAAAATTGTACACAGATCTCATATTTAAATTTAAAAAATGAGCATTTTTTTCTAGTATTAAAATAGTTTTTTAAAAAAAATACCTTGGAAAACTTTAATACAAATTTATTATATATTAAATATTCACCTAAAATCTCAGACATTTCTCTCCCATCTCTCTCTGCCAGCATCTTGGAGGGCCCTTTGTTTATAAGTAACCCACTGCAAGACACTTTCAAGACAAGAGTGAGGGGAAGGTGAACAGGTCAGAGCTGAAATATTTATTATAACTCCAAGTCCATGGCTTTTATCCTAAAAGCCGCCTCTGAAAATTTATCTGGAGGAAATGAAAAACCTGTCACTCATCTAAAAATTCACATTTTAAAAAAATATTCAGGGATAGATTTATAGAAACTTAATTTTGTATTACCTTACCTTGTAGGCAAGAAAAGTGACTCTCAAAGATGATAAATCAGTAGTTGTCAAGAGTATGATCTCTTGATTTAAAGTAGAAATTCATTTTTATTATTAATCTTTATTGGGCCTACTCACTCCTGCCAGAGTAGGTCATGCAAAGGCTCTGGGGTCTTAAGCAGAGTACAGTGTTTGGCAAAAATGTTCTAGGGTTTGGTTTACCAAACTCTACCACTGAGATGCCCATTGCAAGTATAGGTAGTCACTTGAAGTTTGGGAATTCTGCCATGTCTATATCACACTTGGAAATTCAAATCATTACAGAGTCAGTCTACAAACTCCTGTGTCTACAGGTCGGTCTTCTTAGGTGCTCTAAGCAACCATTTGCCCTGGAAGTTATGTCATTTCACCACGGCACCTAGAGAGTTGGTTCCCATCACCACTGGAACCCAGAGACCTCTATCTTCTCAGCCTTAGAGAATCTTCTTCATTCTCTTGCTACTTTTTTATCCTACTTGTTTAAAAAAGGCATTTTCCTCTCCCTACTTTCCCTTTTGAGACATTTAACATATTCTCTTCAATTGCTTCCGGCTTTTCCAAATGCCAGAAAGAAAGCTTGTATTCAAGCAACTCAGGCCTTAGGCACCGAACAAACATCCATAGCAAAGGAACAAAGGCCTTAAAACTGAGAACAGGCAGGGCATGGTGGCTCACGCCCATAACCCCAACACTTTGGGAGGCCAAGGCGGGTGGATCACGAGGTCAGGAGATTGAGACCAGCTTGGCCAACATGGTGAAACCCGGTCTTTACTAAAAATACAAAAATTAGCTGGGCATGGTGGCATACACCTGTAGTCCCAGCTATTCAGGAGTCTGCAGCAGGAGAATTGCTTGAACCTGGGAGGTGGAGGTTGCAGTGAACCGAGATTGCACCACTGCACTCCAGCCTGGCAACAGAGAGAGACTCTGTCTCAAAACAAACAAACAAACAAACAAAGAAACAAAAAACTGGGAACGAATTGCAGAGGGACAAGCATCTCAAGTATCTGTGTTTTCCAGCAGCAAAAATCATAATAATAACAATTCAACAAATGATCATACAGGATACTTGAATTATTATACATTTTGCATCATTTTAAGTAACACTGTAAAAAATTCTTATACAGTCTTTGTATTCTTGGGATACATTTCAAATAGCAGAAACACAATATATCACTTGAGGTACCTACTTACTTAAGCAAATGTAAGGTCAGGTCATTAATGTCATGACTGAAGGACAAAAGAAGCTTTTTGTCAGTTGCTGGAGTCCACTTTTCCCATAAATACCTGGCTATACTCTGAAGGTGAGATAGAGTAATTTTCAGGAAGCCATTAGTTTCCTGGAGGAAACTCACTTCCTTGTGCCTAAGGTTCAAAGTTAGAAGGACTCATTAGAATGGATTGAGATGGTCTTGTGTAAGTTCCTACAGCAAGAAAGAAAGCAAAGCCCCCCAGAAACACTTACCAGAAGGGAAGGGAAGTTTGGGATGGTACTGGAGCTCAATACAAGGTATGAAAATTGGGAAGGGAGGTGGGTTCTATAGCAGCATGAGGATAAAGTAGGAAGCCCTTCTGGACCACTGACTCACAGAAAGGCTTGCTAGCCTAAGCCCTTGCCAAAGCATAGGCATGAGCTTGGACTAGAAAAGAGATCACTGCACAGTGGATAAGCCTCCACTGGTCTGCATAGACCAGGTCTCCAGCAGCAACAGTGTTGTGGGCAGTAACTACAGCAGTAGAGCTGTTAGACTGATTCCTCCTTCCAGTTCCTTGTCTCCTCTGGGATGTTGACACACAGCTAGTCTTTTTGCCTGGAGTACTTGGACAATTGAAGATATAGAAGGAGAGAACACAAGAGGAGGAATTGGTGGGTGTTTTAAGTAATAATTGAAAAAATCAGAAATATGAACATGCTTGTGTCCTAAGCTGGAAAAACAGGTCATTAAATACATATACTATTAGAGTCACAGATTTGTTTATAACCAGAGAAAAATATAGAAAAATGTAGCTTCTCTGTTGCTTCTTCAAGTATTCTCACCTGCTGTGTAGAAAGGAAATCTATTTTTGAGCTTACTACAGTAAATTTGGTCCATCAACTTTAAGAAATCCTTGTAGAAACTCAGTCATCTCATATAAAATTCTGTGGCTCTCAGATTTTTAGATGGAGTGACCCATATTCTGTCCTTCTTCAGGATGGGATATGGGCAAGAGATAGAAGGATTACCTGACCTTATGAAAGCAACAAAGAGGACCCAAGATTACATTCAGTGCCTCTGTATCCTTGCTGGTCCCTATGTAGAAAGCTTGTCTGTGTGTCTCCTGGACTATGACCACTGAGGCATAGACTACTGGTCACAAACTAGTCTGTCTGACCAGAGAGTATGGCCAAAGTCTTTTGGCCCTGTCCCAAAGTCTCTATCTCCTAGTTAAAGTGTGCAAAAAAAAAAAAAAATAAAGTAGTTCAATTGAAAATAGCTGAAATATTGAGGGATATTTAGTGCACCAGAGTACTCAGCAGTACTGCAATTACAATGTGTATATGAAGGCCTAATTGACTTGTTTTACATTTTTTTCTTCTTTTAATACGTACTAGTTAATTGAAGTTAACAGATTCCCAAACAACCCAAAATACTTTGTGTTTAAGTACTAGGAATTATAATTATACACCTTTCATGAATGAATGGTCAAACAAAATTTCTGTCAGAGATAAGTTTCCCAGTGTTCTGAATAAAGGGATGCTATCATGTATGTGTTGAGAACCATTACAATGACATTGTGTATATCTTGTCAAGATTTTTTTTTCACTTCTCCAAAGCCAGAAAAAAATGGAGAAGCCTCCCACCAAAACTTCAGGAGATGGGGATGAAAGAGTTGCTCACCCTCCTTAAACTTTAAACTCAAAAATAGGGGCAACGAAACTGAGTCTTTGTGTTGCTGGACAACGGCTGGCTGCAGACCAGTAGTGCAGGATGGGCAATTTGCCGAAGCAGTTGTAAGCCTGCAATCTCTTGGGCAGAATCATTGGCTTAAGAACAGTTTATCTCCAGGAAATTTCTTTGCTGGGGGCAAGTAGAGGGGGACAGAAAGGTCTACTTTACTTGAGATGTTTCTCAGCAGATAAGTTTCCAAAAAATCTTTATCCACATCTAAATATGTCTTCCCTAGAGAGATTGAAGAAGGTTCTAAGAGCTGTAGAGTAGTATCCAGTTAAAGTTAGGCTAAACCTATAATTGCTATAGGCAATTTGCTCCCAGAATACTTAGTACCAAAATCTCATAGGGGGATTTTTATGGATGTGTACCTTTTAAGCAGAAATCTTTAAAATTAATTATTTTTTGTGTTAAAAAGGAAAACGTGAATAATAAGATGCTATGATATAAAATGGACAATGTTAAATGTAAATTGATTTACTTATATTCCTTAACTTGAGGATTTAGTCCTTGGTAATCTTAATGTGGGAGGGGTTTATTGTGAGGTTTTACATTTTAGATAAGCTTCCAGTTCAAGATGGAAGAGGAAACACGTGTTTGTCTCAATACCTGTGGCATCAGTAGACTACGGATTGAAAACATATGTGGAGTATGGAAAGCAGGTGGGGTCAGGCTGACAGACAACAGAGTACAGGACATAAGAGAACAAGGCAGTCGAAGCCATTCTTCATGGCTAAACCCTTTGAGAGGCTTCTGGCTAGGCAGAGGCAGGCATAGAGAGTAGAAAGGGAAAGAGAAAGAGAAGTCTCCTTCAGCCACTAGAATGGCTGCTCTGCTCAGCCAGCCACTCTGTTCTAGGCCCCTGACCATACAGAGTGACGGGGGGCACCAACATTTAACCGAAGTAGAAGCTATTCTCTATAAGAGAGCAAATAATTTATCTGGGTAGGATTATAGTTACCCTTGGAGATCCAGGTACTTCAGAGAAAAATGATAGGGAGGTTTGCTGAATCCCTGATTACTTCGCAGGCTTTAGTTTAGAGAGCAAAAGTGATGAGCAAATAGCCAAATACTAAAATGAGGATTCAGGGGAGAGGCCTATTGGAGAAAAAAATCTATAGAAAAAGCTCACAGCTATGCCTGAGTTTCACCAACCCATTCCTTCATAAAAGGAAGAGAGACCCAAGCATTAGCAGACAGCCAAGACAAATCACAACACCAACGAGAGGGACCAAATGAGCACATTACAAAAATAATAATGACCCCCAGGGAAAAAACAATTTTTCACAAAACTGAGAAAATCTAAGGAAAAAATTCTAATTTGTATTCTCAGGGAAGTTTGAGGAGATGTTGAGATATTACCTCCAAAACTATAAAAAAGGTTGCTATAGAAAAGGAGAAAAAAATAAGTTTTTTTTAAAGTTTAAATATTTAAGCTAAAAGAGAAAAGTCAATATAAGAATATATGGTTGTCAGCTGGGGTGGTCATGGGAGTGGCTGAGTCACCCCTTCCCCAACCAACCACAGGCATTGCAGCTTGCAGCTCGAGAAGCTCCTTCCCTATGCTTAAGAATAGGAGAGAGTAGAGTAGAAAGAAGTTTGTCTTGCAACTTGGATACCACCCAGCCACTGTAGGGTAGGGCACTGAGCAGAGTCCTCAAGGCCCCCATTCCAGGCCCTAACTCCTGACAACATTTCTGAACAGACCCTGGGCCAGAAGGGAAACCATTTCCTTGAAGGGAAGGACCCAGTCTTGGCAGGATTCATCACCTGCTGACTAAAGAGCCCTTGGTCCCTGAATAATCAGCAGTGGCAGCCAGGCAGTACTCGCTATGAGCCTTGGATGAAACTCACAGCCCTGCTGGCTTCAGGTGTGACCCAGCACATTGCCAGCCGAGATGACTACGGGGAGACCCTGTCTACCTGAGGAAAGAGTAAAGGTGACTTCATCTTGCAGCTTGGGTACCAGCTGGGCCACAGCAGGATACAGTTCCTTGTGGGATCCTGGGGTTCCTGATTCTAGACCTTGGCTCCTGGATGGCATTTCAGGACCTGCCCTGGACCAGAGGGGAACCTAACGCCCTGAGAGGAGAGACATAGGCCTGGCAGCAATCACACAAACTGACTGACTAGACTTTGGGCCTTGAGTGAATATTGACAGTAGCCAGGTGGTACTCAGCACAGGCTTTGGGCAGTGGCAGCCAGAGAAGGAGAGATTTCTCTGCTTCAGGAAAGGGGAGGGAAGAGTGGAAAAAACTTTGCCCTGTAGCTCAGGTGTCAGCTAATCTTCAGCAGAATAGAGTTCCACGTAGATTTCTAAGGTTCTTGACTCCAGGCCCTAGCTCCCAGATGGCATCTCTGGATCACCCAGGGCTAGGGGAAACTTGCCAGTCTGAAAGGAAGGACATGTGCTTGGCTGAATTTGCTACTTGCTGATTGTAGCGCAATTGGGCCTTGAGCGAAAATAGGCAGTAGCCAAGCAGTGGTCACTACAGGCTTTAGGCAAGACCCAGTGCTGTGCTGACTTTGGGCCTGATCCTGTGCCATCCTAGTGGTTGTGGCCAAAGAGGTGCCTGTATCATCCCTCTCCCAGCTCCAGGCAGCTCAGCACAGAGAGAGAGAGACTCTGTTTGAAGAAAAGTAAAGTGAACAGGAGTCTCCTTGTAATCTAGGGAATTCTCTCTAATATTACCCAAGACCACCAAGGTGATACCTCTACAAGTCTGCAAGAGCCACAGCATTACTGGGCTTGGGGTGTCCCCTAAAGCAGATATGGCTGCAGTGACCAAAGACTTAGATTATGACACCCAATTTCCTTTGAAGCCTTCCTAAAAAGGACAGGTTCAAACAAGCTCAAACTGTGAAGACTAAAACAAATACCTAATTCTTCAATGCCCAGACACCAGTGAACATCCACAAGTATCAAGACCATTCAGGAAAATATGACCTCACTAAATGAACTAAATAAGGTACCAAGGACATATCCTAGAGAAACAGAAATATGTAAGCTTTCAGACAGAGAATTCAAAATAGCTGTTTTGAGGAAGCTAAACAAAATCTAAGATAACACAGAGAAAGAATTCAGAATGGTAGCAGACAAATTTAATGATCAGATTGAAATAATTAAAAAGAATCAAGCAGAAATTCTGGAACTGAAAAATGCAATTGACATGTTGAAGAATGCATCAGAGAATCTCACAAGCAGAACTGATCAAGCAAAAGAAATAATTAGTGAGCTTGAAGACAGGCTACTTGAAAATACACAGTCAGAGGAGACTAACAGAAAAATAATAAAATATGTGGAGCACACCTACAAGATCTAGATAACAGCTTCAAAAGGGTCATTGGCCTTAAAAAGGAGGTAGAGAAAGGGATGGGGGTAAAAAGTTTATTCAAAGAGATAATAACAGAGAACTTCCCAAATCTAGAGAAAGATATCAATATTAAGTACAAGAAGGTTATAAGCCCCAAGCAAATTTAAACACAAAGAAGACTACTTCAAGACATTTAATAATCAAACTCCCAAAGATCAAGGATAAAGAAAGAACCCTGAAAGCAGCAAGAGAAAAAAATAATAATAACATATAAGGAGCTCCAGTACGTCTGGCAGCAAACTTTTCAGTGGAAACCTTACAGGTCAGGAGAGTGGCATGACATATTTAAAGTGCTAAAAGAAAAAAACCTTTTATCCTAGAACAGTATATTCAGTGAAAATATCCTTCAAACATAAAGGAGAAATAGACTTTTCCAGACAAAAGCTGAGGGATTTCAACAATACCAGACTTGTTCTGTAAGAAATGCTAAAGGGAGTTCTCCAATATGAAAGAAAAGGATGTTAATGAGCATAAAGAAATCATGTGAAGGTATGAAGCTCACTGGTAAAGTAAGTACACAGAATGTTATAACACTGTAATTGTGGTATTACAGTGAGTAGAAAGACCAAAAGATGAACCTATCAAAAATAACTACAACAGCTTTTTAAGACATAGACAGTATAGTAAGATATAAACAGATACAACAAAAAGTTATAAAGCTGGGAGACAAAGTTTAATTTTTATTGGTTTTCTTTTTGCTTCTTTGTTTATGCAATCAGTGTTAAATTGTCATCAGTTTAAAATAATAGGTTATAAGATAGTATTTGCAAGCCTCCTGGTAACCTCAAATCAAAAAACGTACAACAAATACACAAAAAATATAATATAAGAAATTAAAACATATCACTTAAAAAAATTACCTTCACTAAAAGAAGAACAGAAAAGAAGGAAAGGAGAAAGAGAAGACCACAAAACAGCCAGAAAACATCATACAAATGTTAGTGGCATGGCATATGTAAATATCAGTATACCAAACAGATATCTGCACTCCCATGTTTGTCACAGCACTATTCACAATAGCCAAGATTTAGAAGCAACCTGTGCCCATCAACAGACAAATGGATAAAGAAAATGTGGTACATATCCACAATGGAGTACTATTCAGCCATAAAAAGAATAAGAGCCTGTTATTTTGCAACAACATGGATGGAACAAAAGGACATTATGTTAAGTGAAATAAGCCAGCACAGAAAGATAAACTTCACATATTCTTGCTTATTTGTGGGAGCTAAAACACACACACACACACACACACACACACACACACACACACACACGCAATTGAACTCATGGAGATAGAGAGTAGAATGATGGTTACCAGAGGTTAGGAAGGGTATTGAGGATAGGGGTAGGGAAGCTGGGATGATTCATGGGTACAAAAGTATAGTTAGATAGAATAAATAAGGTCCAGTATTTGATAGCACAACAGGGTAACTGCAGTCAACAATAATTTATTATACATTTTAAATAACTGAAAGAGTATAATTTGATTGTAACACAGAGAGAGGATAAATGCTTGAGGTGTGAATACCCCATTATTATTGTATGCCTATATCAAAATATCTTATGTACCCCACAAATATATATACATACTAAGTACCCACAAAATTTAAAAAGAAAAGAAAGAACATATGGTTGATCAATTGTATTAGTGATCCCATTTTGTCACCCCTCACTTTATCCAAATCCTTCATTATTTAACTTCATGGTACCTTCCCTCTTTGCCTCTGAGCTCATCCATGTGAATTCCTTTTACCAATGATGCTAGCAAATGTGACACAGGCAGAATCTAGAAAAATGTGTTCCTTCTGTTTTACCTTACTCATTGATTTCTCAAAATATGTAAGAGACACACAGAGTAGATCCCAAGGGGCAGGCTGTAGACTCTCAAAGACATTCTCAAGCCTGACAGAGATTGGAACTGCCCGCTCAAGTCTCAGCTAAATGCTCCCCTTCTGGGAGGCCTTCCTGGAGACCTTCATAGCACCCATTGTATTAGTCCATTTTCATGCTGCTGATAAAGATGTACTTGAGCCTGAGCCTGGGCAATTTACAAAAGAAAGAGGTTCAATGGACTTACAATTCCACATGGTTTGGAAGGCCTCATAATTGTGGCGGAAGGCAAGGAAGAGTAAGTCATGTCTTACATGGATGGCAGCAGGCAAACAGAGAGAGAGATAATCCAATTATCTCCCACCAGGTCCCTCCCACAACTTGTGGGAATTATGGGAGTACAATTCAAGATGAGATTTGGGTGGGGACACAGAGCCAAATCATATCACCTATCACTACTGAAATTATCTTGTTTATAACATTGTGTTCATGTTTATTGCTTGTTCCCTCTACTAGAATGAAAGCACCAATGGTTCAGGGACCTTGTCCATATTATTCACTAGTGTTTCTCTAGCATCAACAACAATGACTAGACATTAGCAGGTAATTAGGAAGCATTTGTTGAATAAATTAAATTTTAATAAATTTGAATAATGAATTAAATAATGAATCCAAGTCTTTCATTATTTAACTTCATGGCACCTTCCCTCATTTCAGATTAAAAAATGAGTGAATGGGTTGGTGGAAAGAATAACCAGAACAAAGATTGGTATTAGGATAGATGATCAAAGAATTTACTAATTGAGATGGCCCAGGCATGGACAGGTTAGAAAGACTGCCATGCATAGAAGGCCTGGAGGCCCTGTCTTGCCAAATGACAACATTTTAAAGAACCCAGGGAAGATCCAGAGGATCCCTGAAGTATTTCAGCATTCTAACAACTGGTCTGGCCCCACAGTGCATACCATTTGAACACCACTCTGCCAGCTAGGACAACCATGCAATGTGCTATGGCAACAAAGTTTCACAGACTGGACAAATACATCCAATGGATCATTTCTGAGTGCTCAGTAACATCATCTTAGTGCCTGCAAATCATGTATCTGAGGCTATATAAAAATAAGATTGATAATCTCGAATGTCAGGCTCTCGGGCATCTTTCTTTGCTTTGTGGGATTGAAATCATTTAAGGAAAGGAGTGAGATCATTTACACTTTTTAAAGACTGAGGGACACCCCGAGCTTCCCACTTCTCCCACCAGCACTTCTCTGAAGTCAGTGAGGCACTACTTCTGCTTGGCAACAAAGAAGCAGCCTTCTCTTATTTCCCAAAGTCCCCCTTTTTTTTTGCCAAGATAATCTTTCCCAGACAGAGGCATTCAGGGGAAATAGAAGTCTCCAGAAATGGGGAGGGGATGCGGGAAATCACACAGAAAAGGCCCTGGCGGTGCTTAGTCAAATGAGTTCAGCATTTGGATAGGGACCAGCAGCTGACACACATATGAGAAGATTAGGAGAGTATGTGTACTGAATAGTTCACCAAAACCAAAAAAATTAAAATGTTCAGGCTGTGGAAAAAAATACTAGTTATGAGAATAAAGCAAGTAATTTTCCTTACAAAATATCTGTTAACCACAATTGGCAAATTAACTAAATACCATAATAACCAACACTATAAAACTACTCACTTGAGAAAGGAGAAAGCCTGTTAATCAGAGCCAACTTTTAATGGCTTATTTTTCTAAAGCCCTTTTAGTGAGCAAACAAGGGTAACTACTAACAGTCTTTTGGAAAACAACTAACAAGAATGAATGAGAAACATTCTTAATGACTTCAGATTCTTATATTCATTAGCTGCTAGAATACTTAAAAGTAGATTATTATTATTGTATTAAGTATCCTGTCTTGTTTCTTAGAAATATTTTCTCCATACATGTTAACACTTTAAAAATCCGTCCATGCAATGATATAATGATTAGAACCATAAATAGTTTGGACACTAATTAATGAAGCTTTTTATTTTTAGGAAAACAGCAGAATTATCTCAGAAAGGATATAAGTGCGCAGCTTTTAACTGCTGCTGCCCAGAGATGTTAAATATTGGTAAATAGAAAGTGAACATGGAAGAAAGACTTTCTAATTGATGAGGGGAAGTCTTTCAAAAGTATCTGGTTTTAAAAGACACTCTATTCCTGGCCAAAAACCAGAGAAGTCTCTAACATTCTCCCACCAGAATTTCAGTAATTTTTTAGATGGCATTTTCCCCCAGATCCATTGACATTATAGAACCGACAGAATTCTAGCATCCCTACAATTCACAGATGGCAAAAATAAATAAATAAATAACCCCTAAAAGCCAGAATAATGGAAAACATGGATTAAATCATAAAGTCACAGTAAGAAGTTCCATAAAGACTAAACAGAGTCTGTTACAAGCCAGGGAATTCTGTGAAATTATCTTGTGTTGTCTAAAATCAAGAACTAAGATAGGATATTTAATGTAACATGTTGTCCAGGGTAGAATAGACTAGTAGTGATCACTCCAGGCTCAAGATTAAACCAATAACCTAGTAATAAGGATGGGTAACTAACAATAGAAACACACCACAGATATGCACATGGGAAGGGGCGGGGGTAGGCTGTGATGACATAGGTTACTAAACACAAGTGCTATACTTTATTCCTTAGTTTGGGTTGACTCATTGAAGCAGGGGAGGTTCCCTTGTCCCCCTCCCAGGGTGTGCGAGGAGGGTGTGGCTCACTTCTATGCCCTGCTGCTCACACCCCTAGGGGAGCATACAGATGAGCAGGCTGTGGGGCTCTGACCCCCTGGCAGTGTCCAAGGGTGAATGTTTAGGCTCCTGAAGTTCCAGTAGGCGCGTGTTACAGAGTGCTCTCTTAGTTGGCCGTGTATAGGTGGGTTGTGTTAACCAGCTCAGTTAGACTCTGTACCTTGTCACAAGGACAGAGGGCTTTCTGTATCCCAGGTTCTTGCCTTGGTGTACCCAAAGAATCAAACCACACATGGGCTTGGAGAATGAGTGCAAAGTTGTATTGAGTGGAAGTAGATCTCTGAGGATCAGGGAGCCAGAGGGAGATGGTTTTCTCCTGGAGCTGGGCGGATCTTGCCGCTCTCCTCCAACTGCCCCACTAAACTCTGCCTCCTCCCACCGGTGGATGGCCAGCCTGCAGGCCAGTTCCTGTGCCAGTTCTATGTGCTCTTCTGCCAGCGTCCTCTTCTCTACCTGCTCTCCACAATGAGCCACTTGCGTCTTCTTCCACCCATGTGCTCCTCAGGACATCCTGCTGCTTGTGTCTCTGTCTTGCTAGGGTCTCGGGTTTTCACAGGCTCAGGATGGGGGCATGGTGGGCCAGGGTGGTCTTGGAAAATGCAACATTTGGGCAAGAAGGCAGAAGTGCCTGTCCTCACCTAGGTTGTGGGGATGGAGTCCTAGCCAGGGACTGCACCCTCCTCTACCCAGCACTTCTGTCCCTCCATTCTTTATAATTTAAAGGGACCACATTCTTCCCTTCCCAGCACTCCCGTATCATCATTGTCTTATAAAATCCCAAGCTGAATCATTTCTTATTATAAGCAAAGAAACCTGAAATGAGACCCAGCTGGTTTGCATCCTTAATATCCTAGGGCAAAGACTGGCAGCACCAAACCAGAATGATGCTTGAATAAGTCCTATTTCTCTTTCAAGGACTCCACACCAAAATCAGCACAAAAGTTCTGTTCTAACAGTTATCCTAATTATGGGGTAGGAGGGAGAGGTCAGTGATTTATTCTGAGCATCCATGGAATTTATTTTGGAATCAATGGCATCAAAGAAAAAAAGACTTTAAAGGTCACTTATCTCTATATTTAGTAGTTTTAGACACTTTAGTGATAAAATGCTAAAATAGTAAAAAGCTATACTATTATTTTATTACTAAGCAAGTGTGAGCAAAGCCCAAAGCTAAGATCAGACACCTGGAAGAAGACAGAATGGCAAAGTGTAAATGTTGACCAAACTGAGGACAGGCTGAAGCCGAAAATTAAGAGCCCAGAACACTGAATGACTATACAGGGAACCTAAACACACAAGGGTCAAAGAGGAACATAGGTAGTCAAGGACATAGAATTTATGATGGGTATCTATGGCAAAAACAAATATGAACAGACAAGTACAGATAAACAGATCCACAGAGGGAAAAGGCATGAAGCTCAAGGAGTATGCTCTTGACACTTCTCGTATCTTGGTTCTAACCCTGTTTCAAACCACAGTTGTAACTCTGCTGTTGGATTGCCTGTGATACTTCTGCATTCTTGTAGTGAATTTTCCAACCCTTCTTCTTGATTGTTTCCTGTTACTTGTAACCAAATAATTTTTATTAACATAGCATATGTACATTATAAAGATATGGAAGCATAGTGCCAAATAGTTCTCCAGAAAGTGCATGGGATTCTTTTACCCAATGATGCATGCCTGTTTCCCTCCATTCTTACTAACTGGATTTCTCATTCTTTCAATTCTTTACAAACTCTCTTTTATATTCTAATGACCAGTGTACTCAGAAATAGCACACTATGTCTTTGCCACAGAAATATAGGAGGGATGGATACTGCAAAGAGATCTGGACTCAGAGAACAGGGGCTCCTACTGGTGTAAATTTAGATTCTCTACCATTGGAAAAACAATGAGATCATTTATGGCTAAATATGGAATAGTAAGATCATGCTAAGCGAGGGGATGTTTGAATAAATAGACAGAAGGGTAGATAAGTGTGTGCTGCATCGTAGTTGAAAAGGAACAGAACATGGTAGATATCTTTTAACTCTGAAGGAAACTGCCCCACCCATAAAGATTTCCATATGATACCACTGGTGTCCAAAGCTGATCCATCAAAAGGATACGTAATAGAGCAGAATGTATTAATCATAACTTTACATAATAAGATGAGGTATAAGAATTACAATGGAGGAAATTATTATAGATAAAACTGACTACACTGCTAGCCAATGAGTAACTGAAGATTATGAAACTTATCAAAGAGTTCAGGTGAGTATATAGTTAAAAACAAATATGTACCAATCAATATATTCTAGTAAAGCTGGTTAAAATATATACTATAGGTTATGTTACTCCCAAAGTTACAAAAAATCTGGGAATGATCCCACTGGTGGGCATGAAAATAAATGTGTAAGATATATATAAATAGCAACAGCAATCCCAAAAAGCCCCCTATGTTTTAATTATAAAAGTAAAGATGGCTTAAATAGAGAAATATGTCTTGAGATTGGATAATTGATACCATTAGATGTAAGTTATTTCCTGAATATAATTAAAATTCAACAAAGATATATCTAGAACTTGACAAAATATTCATCTGGAAGAAAAGCCTATGGGGCTTATAAAATTTGGATCAATGGGGGCATTTATCCAAACACATTTTAAAGATTACCATAAATCTACAGTAATCAAAAAAAGTGTGGTATTGGCAGTAGAATAAACAAGAAAAAGTCCATTTTAAAAACCAGATTAATATGATAAATCTGAAAGAAATGAAAGATGATAAAGGTTGCATTTCAAATCAGTAAGAACAAGATGGAATAGTTAGTGAATTATACTTGAGAAAAATTAAGTTAGAACCATTATGTATCTGTCACAGTCAATTGCAAAAACACAGTGTATTCATTAGCTAGTTTAAGCAGAAGGAAATTTATTACATGATACTAAAGAGCTTACAGAATCATTAAGAGAAATGAAAAAAAAAAAAAAAAGGCTATAGGCTGTACTTCCAGGAACAGCTCCCAAAGCTACATGGTAGGTCTGGGCTAGGAGAGTTGGTGCCAATTTGCTAAACTGCTTCTACAGTGGCTAGGTCTGAAGCCATACTGCCTTTGCTAGTTTCTGCACAACTTACTTGCAAAGTCAAATCTCACACAAGTGCATTTGATCCACAAAATCTAAATCATATCAGCAACACTAGTTACACAGATGTGTGGGAACTGCAGGTTTTAGCTTTCCAGCCTGTGCAATGCAAGGAAGAGCATTAGGAGGAGGGGGACTGGATGGTGAGCTGACCAATGTACACAAGCCAAAATAATCCTCAGATACCTTAAATATAAAGAACCGAATAATAAAGTACAACAAAATATAGATATGTTTATGCATTTACACTAATTTTTTTAGTATTCAAAGTATTATGCTATATGTTAGTATAGTGTATAACATGTATTGGAAACATCCTGAAGTTATCAGTATATAATTGCTTGTTAATTATGTTGCATCACAGGGACTGTCATGAATCCTTTAAAAGAATTAGAGGGTATTTAATGATATGAAAGGATGTTTACAATAGTTCACCAAATTTTAAAATCAGGTAATATAAGTTGCAGGGTACAAACTCATTTTGTGAATTATTCCTGTAAATTGTGTTATGCTCAGTACACATTAATAGATACATTACATGTAATGTACATGTTTAATTTATAACATGTAACAAAAAACATAACACACACATATATTTCTGGGGAGAAAGCAAATGACAGTGAGATGGAAAAAGGCTATAAAAATGGTAATAATGACTATTTGAGAACAATGTGGTTGTGGGTTCATTTCTTTGTTTGCTTATAATTTCTTAAGCAGATATACAATAATAGACTATCTCCTTTGTTACAAGAGGAAGTTATTTTTTAAAAAAAGAACAATGAACCAATATAATTAAGGAAACAAGATTTTTTAAATCCTAAATAAATATTACCTAACATTTTAAATGAAATTGAACATTTACTGGGAACTGGCTATTTGACACCCACTATTCTTAGTGCTTTAAATGTATTAATATATTTATTCTTCATAACAACCCAAAAGGTAGGCACTATTATTATTTTCATTATACAATGAGGGAATTAAGACACATAAAGGATTATGTAAATTGCCTGACATCATACAACTAGTAAGTGGTTGAACTTACTACACAACACTGCTATAAAACCCAAGTTCTCAATCACAACATTAAATATTATCAATATTAATATTCTTAGCTAATATTTATTGGGTATCAACATATAATACAATGCAACCATTTTTAAGTGTACAATTCAGTGGCTTTTAGCATATTCACAAAGTTGTACATTAATCACCACAATTAATTTTGGAACATTTTCATCACCCCCAAAAGAAATCCCACTTTCTTGAGCCCATCGCCACCCCATCACCCCAAGCATCATACCAATACTTCACTTCCATAATCTATTGTATCCTTGCAACAATGCTGTATAGTAGAAGCAAATAGTCCCACTATACAGATGAAAAAACTGAGGTAGAGAGAGGTCAAGAAACTTGCCTAAGTTATAAAACTAGTAAAGGTAGAAATGAGATTTAAATTCAGGCAGTCTGTCTTCATAATACATTCTCCTAACTACTCCACTATGCCATCACCACATTATATTACAAAAATGAAAGCTCATGAATGAGTAGAAATTACTCCAGGAATATAAAGATGGTTCAATTTTAATAAATCTAGCAAAGTGACATATTATACCAATAATAATAGTGAAAAAAAATACTACCCCAGAAAGCACTCAGTATCTAGCAGAAAAAAAAATAGATGGATGATCCCACAAGTAAATAAGAATAGAATGCTTACACATTTATCTCAAACAGCTGTAATAACTAACAGTGACACAAGAAAGACATATGTAAGTAATAAAAAATAAAACATATCTGTTGTCATTACCCTAACTTAAATTTATTCTACATGTTTTATTGAATGCAGTCAGTAAGTAAAAGGAAAAAATGAGGTTTCTCTTGAAAAAGAAAATGCAAAATAATTATTTCTATTTAATAGACTGTATAAATAGAAAAATATAAGAAAATCAACTTCAAAATTATCCTTAGTAACGCAACATCTCAGTAATCCAAGAAACTGAAAGTCTGTGAAAAAAAGATAAACGTATGTGGGAGTGGACATGGAAGTGGAGGATTAGAGCTGAAATTCGTCTTTCAGGCTGAACAGTCCCCGTAAACTGGAAATCATTAAGTCCTGTTTCACCTCCCAAGAATGCATACCAGTTAAGATTCTTTACATTCTTTTTCCTTGCCTATTTTGCCTGGAAAAATGCTTGAAACCACAATGTTGGACAGATAGTTTATTTTTATGTGTCAGTATTTTAACTGGAAGGAAGAGGAGATTTTTCATGGATCTTTAGGTTATAATGATTTGCCCTTTAATTCGTTATAGGATTTATTGCCCACCTGAAAAAAAAATAGCAAGAAAGAACTTTTGCAAAGAAAGAGTGGAAAAGCTAAGGGCCAATATTATGTATTCCCTTCTTTCCTGACCTGCTATTCAAAACCTCCAGTAATGTGGAGAAAAAAGAAAGGCCCCAGAGTCCTTTGAAGTCTGTGTGACTTCAAGGAAATTACAGAGTGACAATGTCACGAAGCATCTTGCAGACTGCTGGAGACCTGAGGGCTCGAGGCTGAAGGGAGTCTTCAGTTTTGCAGATCCAAGGAGCCCAAATGACTCTGCTCAGCTAACAGCTATTCTGAGACGTCCAAGAGGTTTGACTAAATGACCTTACCAGATTTATTTTTATAAACCAGTCATTTATGCATCTTTATCTGCCTCCTTCCCACAGAGGCTTTGGTGGCTACGATGTCAGCCCATTAATTTATCTTTAGAAATACATCAGTAGCTGTAGTACACCAGATGAAAACTGACTTGGAGTCAGAATCCCTGGTCCGAGTCCCAAATTAACTATTTAAATATTATGTGTGATCCTGGCTGAACTATTTAGCCCATCATTCCACCAAAATTAGCTTCATCAATGTCACCAATAATCTGCTGGTTCCCAAGTACAATACACTCTTTTACTAAAATCTCACTTAACCGCTCCACGGCTTTGTACCATGCTGATCACCTTTACCCCTTGAGTTTTCATGACACCATCTTTCTGGTTTTCCACTTACCTGTCAGCTGATTCGTCTCCTTATTCTTTGTCTTATCATTTGCATCTAGGATCTGTCTTTAATATACAATTATTTGGGTTTAAATCCCTTTCCCTGGATACCCTGATCCAGATTCATAGATTCAAGTCCCAGACCTTTATCCTAAGGCCCAGAACTATAGATTAGACATTTCCACCTGAACAAACCTTGGAGACCTAAACTCAATGGGCCCCAAACTGAACTAAGCAACCTTTATGCCTTCCCCACACTGTCCAAATCAGCAAATTAACTCCTCAGGTGAAGTTGATGCTACTAATCTATGAATGACACTTTGAGTAGCAAGTTTTAGAAGCAAGAATTTTTTTTCATGACCCCAGCACTGGATTATCAAGTCTTGTGGACTCTTCCTTGCTTATAACCCCTTGCTCCTCATCATTCCCACCTCCATTGCCTTAATTCAAGAGTGCCTGACACCTCCTTCAACAGCCCTCTGCTCCCTCTACTGATCTCCCTGATTCCTTGCTGGGCCACGCCAATTTTCTTACATAGTCCTCCCATAATGATCTTTATCAAAGGCCAGTATGAGACTCTTAAATGGCTTTTCTATGGCTCTAGAGTTATTTACACTCCTTTGTTTTGTACACAGGCCCTTCATGGTCTGGCTTTATTCTATCTCTAGACTCACATCTGCAATCCCACATCCCTCCGTCTCAATCATTACCTCTATTTTCCCAAACACATCATGCTGTTCCATGTATTACTGCCTTTCTACACACATTTCTTCCACTGGAATGCCATTCCAAACCTCAAAGCTTATTCTTTTCTATCCTCCTAGGATCAGTTCATTTATTCCTTCACAAGAAGTCTACCCTTTCCCTGGTGTGATAGATTGCATTTGTTCACCACTCTCCGCCTATACATTTTCGCCATGGCTTCATTGTGACCAAAGTATACTTTCCTACCCTTGTGCCTTGCTGTGGCCAATAGCATAGAAGCAGTGGTAGTAATATGCCAGTTCCAAATGCTTTTAAACAAAACTTCTGACATCCCTATGAGGAGAACCTGTCTCAGAATGATTATGAGAAATACATGGAGAACTTCTCCAATCAGCTGACCCTCCGAGGACCAAAATAAATGTGAGATAAATGCTTACTCTTATATACAGCTTAGATGTGTGGTTGCTTCTTATGTGGTACATTGTAGATTAATCAAATCATCTAGCGTAGTTTATTTGTCCTTCTCTGTCTTCCCATATCCACTCTGCATGCTTCTGTCCAACTCTTCTCCAGGACAAATGAGAAAGCAAAACTGGTACCTTGATCTGTTGCCATTCAAACTTTAGTCAAAGGGGAAAAAACATCCTCTCTTCTTTCTAATAAAGTGCCTTTAAAAGGTAGTAACACCCTGCCTAGTACTATACCTCCAAATAAATGAAGACTTCAACCCTTTCCCTTAAGTTATTAATTCTTTAACCAAAACAATTTTATCCTTGACTTTTACAAAACTGATCCCTACATGTATATAGGAATGCTTATTTACTGAGATGACAATCAAGTGAAGAAATATCTGATTTTCTGCCATGAACAAACCAAATTTCACCTTTTTTAATTCAGGGAGCCCAGCTCTCTTGAAATCTGAAGTAACTTGAAAAGCTATGCAAGTAGGAATATTTTTATTTTCTCCATGCTTTTGTCTGAGTTTTTCTTTTCTTTTTTTTTTTTTTTTGCCATGAGTCAAGGTTTGGGGCATTAGACATCATCAAGGGCTCAGCATTCTAGATGCCTATGTCTTGCAAGTGTGATGGTAGGTCAGGGATCTGTCCATAAGAAAAGAAACCAGAAAGGCACTGTCTTGGGAAGATGTTAAAATGAAAAGACTGGCTCACAGTCCAAACTCATCACCAAAACCAGAGAAATAGGCAGGCAGTGAATCCCACTATGAGTGCCAAGAAAGGCAATTTGGGTACCCAATTCTAACTTATGAGAAAGAATTACTGCCATTGTTTAGAGAACCATTCAGCCTCTGGCACAGGTGAGAGAGAGCCAGGCTCACATGGACTAACTCTATTGTAAAACTTTTCACATGGTGACACGGAAAGTTTATGTATAATTCTTTTATGTTGTTTATGCAAGACAAGCTTTTTGATATGTGTGGAGACATTACACACAATGATTATGAGCCTGGCTTGGCTATATGGGACATGCTAATGATATAATGTTAAGTGAAAAAACAGAAAGCAACATTTTTTTGTACACTATCATTTTATGACATTTTCCTAGACCCTGATTGATAGAAAATACATACCTGACCAGGCATGGTGGCTCACAACTATAATCTTAGCACTTTGGGAGGCTGGATTGAGTGGATAGCTTAAACCCAGGAGGTTGAGGCTGCAGTGAGCCCACTGCACTCCAGCCTGGGCAACAGAATGAGACACGGTCTCAAAAAAAAAGATAAAAAAAATATATGACCAAAATGGTTGTTAGTTCAGGGAAAGTAAGAGATTTTTTAAAATATTTTTATTTTCCAAACTATTTTATGTAAGAATATAACTTGATGATGAAACATAATAAATGTCTCACATAAAATAATATCTACAAATGAAAGCTGAAAATTTAAAAAGAAAGGCTCCTCAGTGAGCACTGAATGAGAGCAAAGCAGTAGGAAAATGTTGCCCAAGTATTCCTATGGAGATACTTCAACCCCCTTAAGGGTCCACTACTCATTCCAGTCTGTCATAGTTCCCCCTCCAAACTAGGTTGGAGACACATGAATCACTCTTTGGCTCTGGATTTCTAGACTCCACACAGTCTACAGACCTTCTGATACATGACAATTGAGAAGATTACTGTTTACTTCAATTATACACCAGTTACATACTCCTGACTGGTTTTCTTGATTGAGCATAGACCTTGGTCATTTGCTAAAGAGTTAGAAATATTTTATCAGCAAACACACTTTTCACTTTTTTATTGAGTGCTTATATGCATAGAAGAGAAGGTTCATTTTTATTTCATTTTCAGAGGATGAATTTTCAGACCTCATCTCCAAAATGAAGGTTTCTATCCTATTTGGTAGCCCCATGCACCATATACAGCCTGTTCTCACTTTTAACAAACATGAGTGAAAATATTTGTCCCTATCTCATTCCTATCTTGTTCATAATAACCCTTCAGACATTTGATGTTAGAACTATCCATCAACTTTAATTATTCAAATTAACCCACCTTCTCTGACTGGCTTTGGCTTTATCCCTGATGTTTTGTTTTCCAGGAAAAGAAAAAAAAAGAAAGAATGGGAGTTCTTTTCTGAATACATGTGAGTATCTCCTCATTAGTATTAAATTGAAGACATCTAAAGGAACACTCTATATTGGTACAAATATCGCCAGCATTGACTGTACTGTAAAGTTGAATGTATGGAGGGTGGGGAGGGGAGAGGAGGTAAACAAAGGCATCATTCTCTACCAAAATCAATGTATCTAATAGGAAATCACAAATATGCATGTTATGCAATACATACCATCTATGTGTTAGGGGAAAAAAAGCCTAGAACTAGAAATAATGTTTACGGAATGACCAGCTTGTAATAACAAAGAAATCAGTATGGGACTCCTAAAGGAATAACCAAACAGCAGGAGTGCTATTTAGAAAAGATTCTGCTTGAGTGCTAATGAAAGGCAATATACAGCTATACAGGTTTATAAAACAGTAAGACAGGAACATGCCCCTTGCTCTGCAGGGCTGACAGAATGATTTGAACAGGAACAGTGGGAGTAGACTATTGCAAGACAGCATCAAGGACGGGATTGATCAGGGAGAGTGTGGAGATGGGTTAAGATACTAAAATGGGGAGCTAAGGGTCAAGTCCTTTCTATCACAGAAATGGGGAGGTCAGAATCAGAGGTTCATGTGCTGAGGCTTGGAGAATCAATTCAAAAAGAGGCAGAATTCTGGACTTGAGTTAGCTATCAGCAGAGACGGGGAAGGGGCAGATAGGGCTGATGCTGTGACTATTATGAATCATGGATACAGTGGGCCTGTCTCTTGGATGATGTCACCTTCAAGGAAACACCATCAGAAACAGCAAAAAGGGAGAGAGATCCAAGATGGCTGATTAGCAACAGCTCAGGATTGTAGCTCCCAGTGAAAGCGCAGAGAGCGAGTGGACAACGCAATTTCAGACGAATTTCTGTTGCCCACAAACTGGAAGCTACCCAGCGGAGCCACACGGGTCGCCAGCGCAACTCTTTTGGCCGGAGCTGTTTTCCCAGCTCCCCGTCGCGGCGCAGCACTTCTCAGTGCGGAGTATACGGGACTGGGTGCCCTATGAGTTGGGCTCAGCTGGTCCCATCCCCACAAGGAGAACAGCAATTGGAAGTGCTGAGGACTGAGAGTTTCACAGTAAGCACAGCTGAACCCAGGAAGGCCTAGCTCTGTGGGGAAAGGGCATCTGCCAAAGGAAAACTAAGAAACAGAAAAAA